>CAXITT010001086.1:6260-36024 GCA_964033795.1 Lymnaea stagnalis | reverse complement strand
GGGGGGGGGGGGGGGGGGGAGGGGGTGTTGGAAGTGGAGGCCACATCAGAATCTGTAGGCTATATAAAAAATATCACCCTGATGAACAACAAGGTCAAGGAAACAGGTCACATTACCGGATCCCTGGCTCTGGTCCAAATTTTCTAAGCGAATCAAATAATTTGGCGGGGGATGGGGCGAAATTTGACCTTTCTCCCCCCCCCCCTACCCACGCAGCACACCCCATTATATTCTATTAACCAACGGTCCTGATCGATATGACCGTATCGATTTCGCTAATCAATCATTTGATCCCCCTGCCACACACTTCATTTATGAGAAGGGCTTGAGTATAGAGCGGAACAAATCATCCCCTTATGAGAGCGAAAGCAAGCTATGTAAATTATATAAACAATCTAAATATAACTGTGCGTCACTGTGTGTTTACAAAAGTGTGCGATACGAGCACAGCTACATGGATGAGTACAGAACATGTAGGAAGGGTGAGTGATAATATTAAAATCCACTTAACAACCAACAATGGAAATCCTGTCCAGGTGGTACAACTCACTGTCCATGATGCAGACAGGTGTCACATCCGCTATGTATTATTTCACACAGGTAAAAAAATAGATGCACAGTGTGGGTTTTTTTCTATGTATTTATTTATTTTTACGGAGAAGCCCTGCCACTTATGGGGACTTAATTCACAGTTAACTACCTAACTAATCCGAGGACAGTTAACTACTGTAACTAATCATACTTCGTTTTTGTTTTTTTTTAAAATTTAAATATGAGGCGCCCTAGCGCAATTATAATAAAAATAGTTGTTTATTTAAATATGAGGCGCCCTACTGCAATTACAATAAAAATAGTTGTTTATTTAAATTTGAGGCGCCCTAGTGCAATTACAATAAAAATAGTTGTTTATTTAAATATGAGGCGCCCTAGTGCAATTACAATAAAAATAGTTGTTTATTTAAATATGAGGCGCCCTAGTGCAATTACAATAAAAATAGTTGTTTATTTAAATTTGAGGCGCCCTCGTGCAATTACAATAAAAATAGTTGTTTATTTAAATATGAGGCGCCCTAGTGCAATTACAATAAAAATAGTTGTTTATTTAAATATGAGGCGCCCTCGTGCAATTACAATAAAAATAGTTGTTTATTTAAATTTGAGGCGCCCTCGTGCAATTACAATAAAAATAGTTGTTTATTTAAATTTGAGGCGCCCTAGTGCAATTACCATAAAAATAGTTGTTAATTTAAATATGAGGCGCCCTAGTGCAATTACAATAAAAATAGTTGTTTATTTAAATTTGAGGCGCCCTTTTGCCATTCCAGTTAAAAGAGTTTGTGACGCCTGGGGGCGTTACTTGATATTTGCCCATCCCTAATTTACCCAAAGCCCCCCTGCATAATAAACAAATGTAAAAAAATAAATAATCCGCAGCCACCATAAGTTATATGAAGTGGACAGGAGTTGCCGCCACTGCAAACATAAAATGCCACCCATGGCGTACCCCCCTCCGACGCCCCCTCCCCCCTCTTCATACGCCGGCGCCTGGTACCAATGGTGGGACCCGGTCCCACACTTCAACCCACAACTGGCAAAGCTTAACATGAAGGTGGAGACAATAGAATTTTTTTTTTTTTTTTTGGTGGCGCCTGGTACCAATGGTGGGACCCGGTCCCACACTTCAACCCACAACTGGCAAAGCTTAACATGAAGGTGGAGACAATAGAATTTTTTTTTTTTTTTTGGGATAATGAAACTGTGTGTCATGGACGAGAACCCACGTTTAAAAACGTACAACCGGAAGTGCTCATTTGAATGTTATAAACCACGGTCAGTGACAGTGTTTTTTTATATATGTATATATATATATACATTGGGAAAACGCAATATGCAGCAATTACAGTGGGATGTTTACATGTAGAGAACAATCTCTTTCATCAACAAGAGCTGTGCAAGATTGATGTCATGGTGACCTTGGAGCGTGTAAACATGCGTAACTTGCTATTTAAAAAAAAGACCAACAAAAAAAAACTTAACATAAGGCTGAAAGAAGTCTCAAGACAGGTGCGTACCTTGGGAGGGGCGAAAGGGGAGGGTGCCTCACGGCGGCTCCGTCATTCTTATGGTGAAGTATGTCAACCACTTTTTAAGCCAATGTATGGCTCCTCGCCGTGGATGTGTACTGTTTCGGTAATGTGTAACAGCACTTCTACCCAGCGGCGTAGCTGGGGATAGTGCCCGCCGCCCCCCCCCCCTTCTTTCCAACGCCACTGACTTCACCCAATTTTACATCTTATTGTTGGGATACGAGGCATATTCCTTTCTGTCTCACCAAGGGCTTGTCTGTCTCACCAAGGGCTTGCCTATCTCACCAAGGGCTTGTCTGTCTCACCAAGGGCTTGTCTGTCTCACCAAGGGCTTGTCTGTCTCACCAAAGGCTTGTCTGTCTCACCAAGGGCTTGTCTTAATGGTCACGATCGTGTCAAATTGGGACAATGTCACTGTGACACCCCCCTCCCCCCACCTCCCCCTCCTCCGTTGTCTCATCAACTGGTTGTGGCCAGCACTTTTACCGGTCAAAGAAACCACTCCTGGTGGTAACAACCTGTCCGCACGCCAACCCCCCATTTGTCCAACCTGCCTCCACGCAGCAACCCCCACGTCCTGCATGTCGCTAACGGCTTAGAAACATGATACCTAAGGATACTCACAGATAATCCGCTCGGTAATGTACACCAGGTCCAAGGAAAGACCGCTGTCCACCTGGGACTGGTCTAGACTCCTGGGGAGCGGGGTGATTTGGGGTGGGGGGTCAATTGGAAAAGTTTTAAAGAATGTACATGGAAATGAGATACAATGAGAAAATACTGAATATAATAATTGCAAGTATAACTACATTTATAATTGGAAATAATAAGTAAGGAAAATTGGATTGCTGACTGGGAGAAATTTAATCTAAAAACTGAATATAATAGAAATTTGACCAATCAGCAGCTGAATGCTGAGTCCCGTGCTGAAGTAAAACTAGAAATTGACCTACTTGTTCAACATATCCCGCATGGTTGATGACATGCTTGACTGGGTTTGAGAGCTCTGGCCCACCTGGGGATTACAGAAAAACATCTAGCTTTCAATGCGTTCTATCCCTCTCACTGTCTCTCTCTCTCTCTCTTCCTCACTCTCAGCTACTGCTCTCTCTCTTTCCCTCCCTTAATCTCTGTCTCACTTAATTGCACTCTCCCCTTCTCTCTCCATTACTCTCTCTCTCTCTTCCTCTCCCTCTTTCTATCTCTCTCTTTCTTTCCATATCACTCTCTTTTTCTCTCTTTCTCTCTCTCTCTCTCTCTCTCTCTCTCTCTCTCTCTCTCTTTTTCTCTCTCCCCCCTCTCTCTCTCTCTTCATTATATATTTCTATTTTTTTTCTCTCTCTCTCTCTCTCTCTCTCTTTCTCTCTCTCTTTCTCTCTCCCTCTCTCTCTCTCTCTCTCTCTCTCCCTCTCTCTATCTCTCTCTTTCTTTCTATATCTCTCTCTCTTTCTCTCTCTCTCTCTCTCTCTCTCTCTCTCTCTCTCTCTCTCTCTCTTGTTCTCTCTCCCCCCTCTCTCTCTCTCTTCATGATATATTTATGAATTATTGTAACAGGTGATTGACGTTATGACGCTGTAAATAATTTTTTCAATGATTTCTCACAGACGCATTTCAACACTGAAACATCGTTGGCCAATCATTCATAACTATATCATGACAATCATTCATAAATATATCATGTCAATCATTCATAACTATATCATGACAATCATTCATAAATATATCATGTAAATCATTCATAAATATATCATTTCAATCATTCCTAAATATATCATGCCAATCATTAATAAATTTATCACGACAATCATTCCTAAACATATCAAGTCAATCATTCATAAATTTATCACGACAATCATTCCTAAACATGTCATGGCAGTGATCAAACCGTTTACAATCTTTTTAAAGATATGTTTGACAATCATGGAAAATCGTTCCATGATTTCATTTTTTTTTTTTGTGTGCAACATGTCCCCTATCGGCTGGTATCTTTTTAAACTACCATCTACTAACACCAACCATCATTTACTCCTAAACTAACATCTACTAACACCAACCATCATTTACAAATAAATTACCAATAACTTGCAAAAGCTATCATTTACCAATAAACTACCATTTACTAACACCAGCCATCATTTAAAACTAAACTACCATCTACTAACACCAACCATCATTTACAACAAAACTACCATTTACTAACACCAACCATCATTTACAACTAAATTACCAATAACTTGCATCAACCATCATTTACCACTAAACTACCATCTACTAACACCAACCATCATTTATCACTAAACTACCACCTGATAACACAAACCATCATTTACCACTGAACTACCATCTACTAACACCAACCATCATTTATCACTAAACTACCACCTGATAACACAAACCATCATTTACCACTGAACTACCATCTACTAACACCAACCATCATTTCCAACTGAACTACCATCTACTCACTAAACTACCATCTACTAACAACAACCATCATTTACTTACACCAATCATAATCTATTATAGCTAATAAGCATTATGCAATCGTACAATCAAGCAGCCAGTGGTACTCAATCAACCATCCATCACCACAAAAAGCCAGTGGCACTCAATCAACCATCATCACAACAAGTAGCCAGTGGCACTCAATCAACCATCATCACAACAAGTAGCCAGTGGCACTCAATCAACCATCCATCACAACAAGCAGCCAGTGGCACTCCATCAACCGTCCATCACCACAAGGAGCCAGTGGCACTCCATCAACCATCCATCACAACAAGCAGCCAGTGGCACTCAATCAACCATCCATCACAACAATCAGCCAGTGGTAATCAATCAACCATCCATCACAACAAGCAGCCAGTGGCACTCAATCAACCATCCATCACAACAAGCAGCCAGCGGCACTCAATCAACCATCCATCACAACAAGCACCCAGCGCCACTCCATCACCCTACAAGCAGCCAGTGGCACTCAATCAACCATCCATCACAACAATCAGCCAGTGGTAATCAATCAGCCATCCATCACAACAAGCAGCCAGTGGCACTCAATCAACCATCCATCACAACAAGCAGCCAGTGGCACTCAATCAACCATCCATCACAACAAGCAGCCAGTGGCACTCAATCAACCATCCATCACACCAAGCAGCCAGTGGTAATCAATCAACCATCCATCAAACAAGCAGCCAGTGGTAATCAATCAACCATCCATCAAACAAGCAGCCAGTGGCACTCCATCAACCATCCATCACCACAAGCAGCCACCACACCAGCCGCTCCTCTCCTGTCTCACTCACCGATCTCAAGGAGGGTTGCTGGCCTTTGGTCACCGCCTCATTGCTCTGGAAAGGGAAATAAAACAAAGAACACGTTAGTTCCAGACATGCGTGAAGGCACGTGATTTACCAGTGTACACTACATCATGAGGAAGGAGAAAAGGTACGAGAGGGAGAACGATGGGAATAGGTGATGGGGGTGGCGGGAGAAATCGCGAGAAAAGGCAATAGAGGGGCCATAAGGTATTACCGGAAATATGATCGAAAGAAATTTCGTGGACGGTAAATTGATCGACGGAAATTTGATCGAAAGAAATTTTTGGACGGTAAATTGATCGAAGGAAATTTGATCGAAAGAAATTTCGTGGACGGTAAATTGATCGACGGAAATTTGATCGAACGGAAATTCGGTCGAATCTTTTTTTCATTTCACACGTTAAAATTTTCGTCAAATTTCTATTTAAACGCACTATACTATATAGTAAAACAAAATAATTCGTTCAAGAAGAAATTTGAAGCAAAAACTAAACAAGAGATGCGACCAAATTTCCGTTCGATCAATTTACCGTCGATCAATTTACAATTTCCGGATACGGGCATTAGAGAGAAAGAGTTGGGGAATAGAGGGGGAGAAAGTGTTTCAAGAGTGTGAGGAAGAAAGAGAAAAATAGAGAGATCGAGAAAGAGAGAGAGAGAGAGAGAAAGAGAGAGAAAGAGAGAGAGAGAAAGAGACAAAGAAAGAGTGGCGGGAGAGAGAGAGAAAGAGAGAGAGAGAGAAAGAGACAAGGAAAGAGTGGTGGGAGAGAGAGAGAGAGAGACGGTGAAGTAATTGATCCAGGGCCGCTTCTAGGCGTTGAATGGTGTCTGGACGGGAGAATTGAACATGTAGACCGCACGTCACAGATAGACATATCTTGTCACAGATTCATAGACATATCATCCTGTCACCAGTACGTCACGAGCCCCATGGCGCCGAGAGCGTTCATCAACTCACGACCACGCCAGACACGCCGCGCACGAGAAACCGCACAACATTTGGTGCGCAACAATCGCTGGTCAAAACGTACGCTCCGTAGAATAAGAAGTTGCGCATTTGTTTATTTCACGTCTGCCGGTTGAATTGGAGAAATTTAAAAAAGAGTTTTCCCCAAACGTGACATGCGTAAACATGCTCATGTTAATTAATGCCTGGTATCATCGAGTTGACGGGTGCACATGTTAGACACGCGGTAGGTGCACATGTTAGACACGCGGTAGGTGCACATGTTAGACACGCGGTAGGTGCACCTACAACGGCACTGACATCAGGTTTCATGTTCTTACACGAGCCTCCCATTAAACATGGGGTTTTGGCAGGGAGCAGCTTCAACCATTCACATTTTGTTATTCGAGTTACGCGACTTCCTTCCTACAACATAAACAAGAACGCTTGGTGGAAAAAAAAAAGGGGGGGGGGGGGGGGGAGGTCGGTTTAAGCACTGTCTTGGATGGATGGGTAATGTTGTGAATGAAAAAGTTGATGGTATGAAAACAAAAGAAAAAAAAAAAAGACACAATTTGAAGGGGAAGATCAGATTTCATGTGTTGAGGAAGCTCACTGAGACGAGTCAAATAATATAAAGGCTTAATTCAAGTATTTCATAGGACCGTGTCGCGAAAAAGCTGCGTTAGGGCCAAAGTCTGAAAGCCCCACCCCCACCTCTCCCATCCCCCTATTTGCGTTTCAGTTCTCTGCATGTTCATAAAAATTACCATAAATGTAATCGCCATACACGAAAAGACATGTCAAACATTATAAAGACATGTCAAACACTATAAAGACATGTCAAACACTATAAAGACATGTCAAACACTAAAGAGACATGTCAAACCATTATAAAGACATGTCAAACCATATAAAGACATGTCAAACACTATAAAGACATGTCAAACATTATAAAGACATGTCAAAGACTATCAAGACATGTCAAACCATTATAAAGAAATGTCAAACCATATAAAGACATGTCAAACACTATAAAGAAATGTAAAACATTATAAAGACATGTCAAACATTATAAAGACATGTCAAACATTTTAAACACATGTCAAACATTATTAAGACATGTCAAACCATTATAAAGAAATGTCAAACCATATAAAGACATGTCAAACACTGTAAAGAAATGTCAAACACAATAAAGACATGTCAAACCATTATAAAGACATGTCAAACCATATAAAGACATGTCGAACACTATAAAGAAATGTCAAACATTATAAAGACATGTCAAACATTATAAAGACATGTCAAACATTTTAAAGACATGTCAAACATTATTAAGACATGTCAAACCATTATAATGACATGTCAAACATTATAAAGACATGTCAAACATTATTAAGACATGTCAAACATTATAAAGACATGTCAAACCATTATAAAACACATGTCAAACCATTATATTTAATACAACAGCGTCTCAGGGTAGGTAGCGCAACTTAAAACCTTGCCGCGACTCCAACCCGTTGGCCATCACCAGCTGCCATGACAGATATTGGGGGTGAGCTATGGTGGGGGGGGGGGAGGAGGAGGAGGAAAAAACAAGTTTGTGGGGGGGGGGATTTGCATGTGATGAATTTAAGGTTTGGCTGACTGGGGCTGTTGACAAGTGCGACGTTCACAACCAGTATCTTCACATATGTAAATGTGATAATCATTATTATCTTCACATATGTAAATGTGATAATCATTATTATCTTCACATATGTAAATGTGATAATCATTATTATCTTCACATATGTAAATGTGATAATCATTATTATCTTCACATATGTAAATGTGATAATCCTTATTATCTTCACATATGTAAATGTGATAATCATTATTATCTTCACATATGTAAATGTGATAATCATTATTATCTTCACATATGTAAATGTGATAATCATTATTATCTTCACATATGTAAATGTGATAATCCTTATTATCTTCACATATGTAAATGTGATAATCATTATTATCTTCACATATGTAAATGTGATAATCATTATTATCTTCACATATGTAAATGTGATAATCATTATTATCTTCACATATGTAAATGTGATAATCCTTATTATCTTCACATATGTAAATGTGATAATCATTATTATCTTCACATATGTAAATGTGATAATCATTATTATCTTCACATATGTAAATGTGATAATCATTATTATCTTCACATATGTAAATGTGATAATCATTATTATCTTCACATATGTAAATGTGATAATCCTTATTATCTTCACATATGTAAATGTGATAATCATTATTATCTTCACATATGTAAATGTGATAATCATTATTATCTTCACATATGTAAATGTGATAATCATTATTATCTTCACATATGTAAATGTGATAATCAAATCAACTTTACTCATGGATCGCACGGTGTTTAAAACAGTTTTTCTTCTATGCCATCCACTACGGTACTCTGCCATGCACTACGGTATTCTGCCATGCACTACGGTACTCTGCCATCTAACTACGGTACTCTGCCATCCACTACGGTACTCTGCCATCCACTGCGATACTCTGCCATCCACTACGGTACTCTGCCATCTAACTACGGTACTCTACCATCTAACTACGGTACTCTGCCATCTAACTACGGTACTCAACCATCTAACTACGGTACTCTGCCATCTACTACGGTACTATACCATCTAACTACGGTACTCTGCCAACTACTACGTTACTCTGCAATTTACTACGGTACTCTGCCAACTACTACGGTACTCTGCCACGACTTGTTTGCTCAATTGTGATATGCGTACAATCGATGCACAGACCTGAGCTGGGTGACACTAAGAACACCTCTTTGAACTCAAACTTCCTTTCAGGATTAGATTCATAATACACCACTGTGGTTTTCCTTTAGGTTACTTGAATGTAAATATTTGTAAACAAAAAAAAAAAACAGTGCGTTTTCCTTTGGTACACTACAACATTGGGGCTCTATCATAACATTGGGGCTCTATCATAACATTGGTGCTCTATCATAACATTGGGGCTCTATCATAACATTGGGGCTCTATCATAACATTGGGGCTCTATCATAACATTGGGGCTCTATCATAACATTGGGGCTCTATCATAACATTGGGGCTCTATCATAACATTGGGGCTCTATCATAACATTGGGGCTCCATAAATATATTGGAACATTGAAGACATAATTCTCTTCGATGAATGTCATTAAAAAAAAAAAAAGATTTGTAACCATGATCAGGAAATGAAAGAACTTAAAAGTGCTTAATTTTAATTGATTTTTATGCTAAAAAGCTTGAGTTCCTTGCGAATAAAAGAGTTCAATGTTTCCACACAACTACAATGTTAGTGTGCAGACATGTGTTTGATTAAAAGTGGGCTTGTTCCAAGGGCAAAACTCGCGAAACAGCCCCTCTTTGCTACCCAACGGCGGCGCTGGCCGCAAACAGGATATAAACATGCGCACCGACAATGAGTGCGTTTTCAACACCGGTACACTGGTGAAAATTAAAGTTAACATTAAGATAAGGTAACGAGAGTATGCGAGTATCTATTCCATTCATGGCTCGTCGATCCTTATCAGGTTTGGGGGGTGGGGTGGAAAAAAAAAAGGGGGGGGGTAGGGTGGTGTTGTAACGGCTACCTGCACATGGCTACAACATTTCAGTCAGAGATTCCACATGCACCAGGGNGTACACTGGTGAAAATTAAAGTTAACATTAAGATAAGGTAACGAGAGTATGCGAGTATCTATTCCATTCATGGCTCGTCGATCCTTATCAGGTTTGGGGGGTGGGGTGGAAAAAAAAAAGGGGGGGGGTATGGTGGTGTTGTAACGGCTACCTGCACATGGCTACAACATTTCAGTCAGGTATTCCACATGCACCAGGGGTGCTCAAAAGTTATCACCACCAAACACACCAGTAGATGATGCGATCGAGTCGACATTTGAAGGCCCCTTGTGTTTTCATCACATGTATTTATAACAGTTCGAATTCCACGTATGTTTAAGTAAGCGTCATTTTATTGATACAAGTCGTGGACTGTTCTGCAAGAACGCTGTAACATTGTTATGTGGACATCATTATGGAAACCCTTAATGATGTCAAGCTGACATACACATGAATCAGCTGTAGAGTAGCCGGGGGGGAGGGGGGGCGGAGCGGCAGAGGAAATTTTGACAACGTTCAAACCAGACACTGTGTGTGTGGGCGGGGGGGGGGGGTCATGTTCCTATTTCGGTTGTGCCACGGGATTACCCTAGTTATTTCGGTTGTGCCACGTGATTACCCTAGTAGTGTTCCAGTTGAGGACCCTTGTTATCTTTAACGCAATGTCAACTTCGCATAGCACTTCTGGTCCTGCTATAGAATACACTCCGTTGTCTTTGAAGATGTTTTGAAAGGAATTGCTCCTACTAGACGCCTGGGTGGTGCACAGTGCACAATGGCAGCGCACACAAAAACTGGGTCTGTGCGTGAAAGATTTAGAAGAAGTCTTGTAGGCGCACTGCTAGCGTGGTGCACTGCTAGTGTGGTGCACAGCTAGCGTGGTGCACTGCTAGTGTGGTCACCGGGCTTGAAGTAATTAAGTAGTATAATGTTATGATTATATTATTAATCGTAAGTTTCATGGAGTAAACTGTTTGCCTTAATTTGTAAGATTGCAATTGCGAATGGACATGTTAATGTTAATGAAAGTTTGCGATTAAAACTGGATAGATTAATGATTATGAAGGTTATCGATTACGAATGGACAGTTTCTAGTTTGGCCAAGGCCACTGACCTAGAATAAGAGTAAACAATTTAATTTTAAAAAATACTAAATGCAAATTAGCCAGATTCAGTCCACTGCTTCCAGGTTAAACAACTAATGTTACTTTAACCGAAGTCAGCAATTTTACTTTAACTGAAATCAGCAATGTTACTTTAACCGAGACAGCAATGTTAAATTAACCGACGCCAGCAATGTTACTTTAACCGACGTCAGAAATGTTACTTTAACTGAAATCAGCAATTTTACTGAAGTCAGCGATGTTACTTTAACCGAAGTCTGCAATGTTACTTTATCCGCAGTCAGCGATGTTACTTTAACCGAAGTCTGCAATGTTACTTTATCCGCAGTCAGCAATGTTTCTTTAACCCGAAGTCAGCAATGTTACTTTAACCGAAGTCTGCAATGTTACTTTATCCGCAGTCAGCAATGTTACTTTAACCCGAAGTCAGCAATGTTACTTAAACCCGAAGTCAGCAATGTTACTTAAACCCGAAGTCAGCAATGTTACTTTAACCCGAAGTCAGCAATGTTACTTTAACCCGAAGTCAGCAATGTTACTTTAACCGACGTCAGCAATGTTACTTTAACCCGAAGTCAGCAATGTGACTTTAACCCGAAGTCAGCAATGTGACTTTAACCCGAAATAAGCAATGTTACTTTAACCCGAAGTCAGAAATGTTGCTTTAACCGGAAGTCAGAAATGTCACTTTAACCCGAAGTCAGAAATGTTACCTTAACCGACGTCAGCAATGTTTCCTTAACCGACGTCAGCAATGTTACTTTAACCGATGTCAGCAATGTTACTTTAACCGACGACAGCAATGTTACTTTATCCGAGGTCAGCAATGTTACTTTAACCCGAAGCCGGCAGCTCCATCTGACCATTCCGTGTACACAAAACA
The DNA here is from genome assembly GCA_964033795.1 of Lymnaea stagnalis. Taxonomy (NCBI): domain Eukaryota; kingdom Metazoa; phylum Mollusca; class Gastropoda; family Lymnaeidae; genus Lymnaea; species Lymnaea stagnalis. Next base: position 23,957 of record CAXITT010001086.1, on the reverse strand, counting down.
TGAGGATGGGGTGCCCAGAAATTACTGTGTCAAGCCATTGACTTGGTTATTGAATACACTAGACATTAAGAAATTATTTTGATGTCCTTCTGGTAGCTATCTACCTCTACTTGCAGACTTGGTCCACCACCATACCTTGGTAAAAATGACAGTTATAACTACTGGATACCTTCAAAAGGGACTATTTGTGTGTGTGTGTAAAGGGGGGGGGGGGTTAATCTCGTTCTCAGAGGAATGTGCAAGGTAGGCGGAATTAGGTACCTTTCAATGAAAACGAACATTATTTCTTTTGGGGGGGGGGGGTGCAAGGGGGGGGGTGTTAATCTCGTTCTCAGAGGAATGTGCAAGGTAGGCGGAATTAGGTACCTTTCAATGAAAACGAACATTATTTCTTTTGGGGTGGGGGCGTGCAAGGGGGGGGGGGCTAACTGGCAGGTGTAGCTGGGTAAACAGTGAAGCAACGTTGGGAGGCTTTATGCGTGCGGGGCCATATGGAGCCAACCACAGTCGGGATTGACAGCCTCATGAGCCACACAGGTGGGATAGACAGCTCATGAGCTACACAGGTGGGATTGACAGCTCATGAGCCACACAGGTGGGATTGACAAGCTCATGAGCCACACAGATGGGGTTGACAAACTCATGAGCCACACTGATGGGATCGACAAGCTGATAAGCCACACGGAATGGATTGTCAGGCTGATGAGCCACACAGATGGGGTTGACAAACTCATGAGCCACACAGATGGGGTTGACAAACTAATGAGCCACACTGATGGGATCGACAAGCCGATAAGCCACACGGAATGGATTGACAGGCTGATGGGCCACACAGATGGGGTTGACAAACTCATGAGCCATACAGATGGGGTTGACAAACTCATGAGCCACACTGATGGGATCGACAAGCTGATAAGCCACACGGAATGGATTGACAGGCTGAAGTACTACACAGATGGGGTTGACAAACTGATGAGCCACACAGATGGGGTTGACAAACTCATGAGCCACACAGATGGGGTTGACAAACTGATGAGACACACAGATGGGGTTGACAAACTCATGAGCCACACAGATGGGGTTGACAAACTCATGAGTCACACAGATGGGGTTGACAAACTCATGAGCCACACAGATGGGGTTGACAAAGTCATGAGCCACACAGATGGGGTTGACAAACTCATGAGCAACACAGATGGGGTTGACAAGCTGAGGAGCGTCAGTGTTTGTAGGAGGAGAAGAAGAATTGTGGCGGTTTGGGGGAGAGAGATTCTAGGAAGAATTTAGGACTACTAGGTCAATGTGACACAACACTGTGACAACACAGTGACAACACTGTGACAACACTGTGACAACACTGTGACAACACTGTGACAACGCCGTGACAACTCTGTGACAACGCTGTGACAACACTACACCATTTCCACCCACTCAATGAAATATATCCCAACATGTCTCTACCATCTGACAATGCCACAAAACCATAGCGGAAGTGAGTGTTAAAACATTCATGGTTCTCACATCATTATGAGGGTCTATTATTATTTTTTTTTTTTTTTATTATCTTTTTTAAACCCACTTAGTCTTTACCAACAAAACATATTGAGAACCGCATGTTTACAGTAAAATGTGTGAAACCCATGTTCAATATTTACAACTACAAAAAAAATAAATGCAATAGATTTTTTTAAAATTTAAAAAACTACAACTAATGGGTATGTTTATGTTCAGACGTATCATGGCGCTCGTGGTTGCGCCTATGTATCAACCTATAAATATTTATGTCATGTCCTCTGCTGGCCCACTTCTGGAATTAGCACAGTTCTACCGTCAACAACGGTGCACTCGAGGGTCTCAAATTTATTACTGTAAGACCAGATTACTTTATTGATTTTTAGTTTGTGTGTGTGTGTCTTAAAGGACACACAATTTCATTTTGGCGCACAATTACTGAGCTGTCTCAAACAGCATTTAGACACAACAAATCATAAACCAGTGGTTCTCAGCCTGTGGGTCACGAGCCCTTTGGGGGGGGGGGTCGAATGACCCTTTCAGAGGGGTCGCCTAAGACAATCGGAAAACGCATATCCTCTACAGTTATGAAGTCGCAACTAAAATAATTTTATGGTTTGGGGGGTCGCCACACCATGAGGAACTGTATTAAAGGTTCGTGGCATTAGGAAGGTTGAGAACCACTGTCCTAAACAAATGGTTCACAGCGGTATAGTCGAGTTCAATGAATAATGCATTGGTATCGCTTCCTTCAAGATTCAATCGAAACCCGTTTTTTCTTGATAGTTTTTCAATTCAAATTCGACTACAACGTTACGTGGTTGTTGTTTTTTTGTTTTGTTGTTTCTTGTTTTTTGTTTTTAAAGTAGATTCCCCTTTTCAAAAAAAAAAACTAAAAACAAAAAACGTTGATTTCTTTTAGACTATACATCCATGATCGGAGAGAAAGATTCCAACAGCGAGATAGCATTTCAATGGGTAGAGGACCACTGTATCAGATTTTTTTCTTTCTTTCTTTTGAATTGCATTGTTTGGAGTGCTCGCCTTTGTTACCGGTGAGACGGACACAGCCTGCACGCTCTGCTGAATCCAAACGGGACGACTCAGTTTATTGGGTCAGCGTGCCATCCCCCAGGTCGGCCTCATTCCTACGACTGGCCTGAGGTCAGGGCGGCCTCCCAGGTTGTCACGGCTGGGAGGGACCGGTAGGGTGAGTCGGACGAGGTCAGAGAGGTGGATAATCAAAGATCAAGTTGGAAAGAAACTGTTAGGACTTTATCTCGCCCGTCCCCCCGTCCCGTCCCCCCCCCCAACCCAACCACAGGTCATGATGGATAAACAAAAGTCAAGTTGGAAAGAAACTGTTAGGGCTTTATCCCGCCCGTCCCCCCGTCCCGGCCCCCCCCCCCCAACCCAACCACAGGTCATGAAGAGAAAATAGATTCTATCTGGGTTGAGGAAGACTACACTACCAATCACTGATGGAATGGTCTTCAGCTCTAATTGGATATACAAAGATTGTGTGAGATGTTAGATACAGTAAGACTGTGGTAGATGTTAGATATACTAAGACTGAGTTGACTGTTGGATATACTAAGATTGTGTTATATGTTAGATATACTAAGATTGAGTTGACTGTTGGATATACTGTCACAATTGACTGCGGTGGGGCACAGGACATAGCTCCATTGTTGTTAAGGTAACTTATAAGATGGACGGAAACTGCTGGGGTCAAGTTAAGGTTAATAGACTCTCACATCTTGAGATAGAGGAGATTGTTTCTTTCGATTATAGTATCTTCGGGCCTTCCAGACTTCGCATGATAAGTTTTGGGTTAACGACAGGAAATTCTAATTGACCGGAAATTTGGGGCCCGGGATGTGGTATGTGAGAGCATTCCTGGGCCACCTATGGAGAATCACATATAAGACAGAACTTTTCAAGACAACAGAAGTGCTCGTCGCTCTCCCCCATAGGCAGCGACGAGGCCATGACAGGCAATTCCGGCTCATACCAGCAAGAAGCCAGTATAGGAATTGCTCATTCCTGCCCAAGACAATCAGGGACTGGAACAATCTTTCAAAAGGAACGGTTGAGGCGACAACACTAAACACATTTGCGTCTATTGCATCAAGCCTTCCAACCCCCATTGCATGATTCCTTCACGAAGTAGCGCTTGTAATCATTGAAATATCCTCATCAGCACCAGGCACAGAAACATTGAAAATCCCCTCTACATGCATAGGAGCCAAAATGATCAATAAATTGATCGTGGGCCCTTAATATATAGAAGAAGAAGATAGGGGGTTAGTTGAGGAAGAGAGAAAGGAGGTACCATAGAGTTGAAAGAGAGAGAGCAAAGAGCATAGAGAACAGTGGATAAAAAAGTTGCTAGAGATCAGGAGACGACAGTTGAGTAGAAGAACATAGAAATAATTCAGACGAAACAGTTGAGAAAGTCACAGCTTTAGAGGTAGACAATTGACAGCGGCACCAACAGAAGAGCTTTTATCTTAGAAATAAACACACTTTCATTAACTTTGGACACGTGGAGTTTGAGTTGTTGGATTTCGCTCAAGTCTAAGTTGTGCTTGGTCTGTCCCAACGCCTAGACACCCACGATATAAATCACAGAGAGGAGCGGTCCTGTACTGAACACTACTATGTCAATACAGTTTGTGATAAGTCAGGTCCGGAGCCCTCCTCCGTAACAACTTTTCTGTGACATATACTAAGATTGTGTTAGATGCTAGATACTCTAAGATTGAGGTGACTGTTGGGTATACTAAGATTGAGTTTGAATGTTGCTGGACATTCTAAGATAGACTTGAATGTTGAATACAGTAAGATTGAGTTTAATGTTGGTTATATTTAAACTACGATACAGTTGAATGGTGGACATACTACGATAGCGTTGAATGTTGGATACGTTAACTTTGAGTTGAATTAAAAGCATATGACTTTCTCCAGACGGCTACGGTTGTGACAAGATCTCTTACACCGTATTTACACGGCTTGTCCGTCGTCCTGTGCAACTGGCTGACCCACTTTCTCTTACACGTAACATTGAACAAGTTCACCCGACCGTGACCAAACTTGGAAATGAACAAGGGGGAGAAGCGCCGCTGGAGGGCAAGCCAACCATTCCAGTTATCCGATACGGTCAAAGGTGTGTGTGTGGGAGGGGGGGGGGGTGGTGGTGATGGAGGGGGGGGGGTTTTACAAGTTCATTGCACCGCGGAAAAAAAAGAGTGGATAGGATACGTCAGAGAGGGGATAGGATGTCAGAGAGCGGATAGGAGAGGATAGGTCAAGAAGAGGAAAGTGGTGATGGAGAGGGGGGGGTTTTACAAGTTCATTGCACCGCGGAAAAAAAAGAGTGGATAGGATACGTCAGAGAGTGGATAGGATGTCAGAGAGCGGATAGGATAGGATAGGTCAAGAAGAGGAAAGGATAGCTCAGGGAGTGGATAGGATAGTTCATATAGTGGATAGGATAGTTCAGACAGAGGATAGGCTTATTCAGAGAGAAGGATAGTTCAGGGAGTGGATAGGCTAGTTAAGAGAATGAATAAGCTAGTTAAGAGACATGAAAGGTTAGTTCAGAGAGTGGATAGGCCAGTTCAGAGAGTGGATAGGTTAGTTCAGATAGCGAATAGGCTAGATGAGGTAGTGGATAGGCTAGTTCAGCAAGTGGATAGGCTAGTTGAAAGAGTGGATAGGCTAGTTCAGTGAGTGTATAGGCTCATTAAGACAATGGATAGGCTCGTTAAGACAATGGATAGGCTCGTTAAGACAATGGATAGGCTCGTTCAGAATGCGAATTTGCATCAACGTATGCAAGTCAATCAATTAATGGGCCATCACCCTGAAATTTTCTTACAATCCAATAAATTTATCTTTGAACTACCTCCTAAAACCAAGATGTGTAATTTATAATGTGTCGATTGATATACTAAATAAAATAGTAAAACTTATAAGATCATTGGTAGGATGTAAAGGTCTTAAATTATTTGTATATTAGACACATATGAAAGACACATATGTCAGACACATTATACTAAATAGGATGTTTTCACGAAACAAAGATTTATAAAGGATCTGGAGGACGACAAACCAAAACCTTACCAATGATCGACTTAGGTTCGGTCGGTCGATTGACGGTTGCGCTGACAAATCCGGTCCGAACGATCTGGACTGTGGTATGTGAGTGCGTTCAGCGCTGGAGCGAGACCGCTTGATCGCAGTACTCGGAGCTTGCCGCTGTTGCCTGGACAGCTCCACTTTCGCCGACAGCAGCTGTGCGCCGTCGCGATTGCTGGCCAGCGGAAAGTGCGGCTCCTCTGCCCTTCCGTCGAAACTGTTGTCCTGGTCCCATCTCTCCGGGCTGAGGTCATTCCTCCTCACTTCGAAACTGCGGTCGAACCTCCGTCTGTCCGGACTGCGGTCCAAAATTCGACCGCTTCTTGAGGTCGTCGCGCGAGGCGCCTCAAAACTGCGGTCCATGTACCTCCCCTCAAGGCTCCGGTCAGTGCTCCTCGACGTCCTGGAAGGGTATCCGTTGTAATCGTTCGCGCCCCTGTCCAAGGTCCGGCCAGTGCGCTGAAACTGACCATGCGAGTAGCCGGGGTCCAAACTTTGGGGGCCGTTCGTTTGGCCGAAGTCGTCGTTGTCGCCGTAGTATCTCGAAGACTCCCCGAGATCAAAACTGCGGTTTAACCGCCCGCCAGGGGCGGTGCCTCTTTGGAACTGGCTGGACCTCCCTTCATGAACGTTGTAAATCCGATATTTATAGGAATGTGAGGGCGGCGCCATGTTTGCTCATGGAGTTGGCTCCAGATGAACTCCAGACAAGAAGCTCGGTGAAGTTGTTAAATCCAGACAAGAAATTCGGTGAAGTTGTTAAATCCAGACAAGAAGTTCGGTGAAGTTGTTAAATCCAGACAAGAAATTCGGTGAAGTTGTTAAATCCAGACAAGAAATTCGGTGAACTTTTTTAAATCCAAGCTATGGAAATGTAGTGACAGTTCCTTCACAGTTTTAACCACGTAAGCGGTGTGTCACCACGGCGTCATTCAAAAACATTAGAACAATTAATTAACGTCCAAAGCTCCTTCCTAGTCTATAATACAAAGAGCTAATTGCGACTTTGGCAAATTTCCAGGCAAAATTTGAATACTTGACGAATCTACATGGGCGCTTTAAAACAGTAATGGATAACTGTTATGGATAACTGTAATGGATAGCTGTTATGGACAACTCTTTTAAAGCTACAGAATATAGCTGAACAAGGTATGTGGAAGCTTGAATTAAGAAACAGGACAATGAGACATCAATATCCTTCACACAGCTTGAACGCAGTCCTTCATTTCTTATCATTGACACGCGTGCCTGAGCTACAATAGATATTTGGCTGGATTGATCAAAGACGATCTTATGTATTGGTTTAATTAACGCACACACACACCCCACCCCACATCTCCCCCGGGCCAATACAAACCACCCACCAGGACCAGGCCATGTATAAATTCTTCAAAGAGTTGAAATTCAAATAGCTGACATTCAAATAGCTGACATTCCTACGAGATGAACATATAAAGAACTATAAATAAATGAATCTCACAATATCAAAGTTTCGTCGTGCTTTAAACAAATGTAAAAAAAAAAAAATTGAATAAGTTGTTGGTAAACAATGGTGCTAGTTTATTGACAATGGTGCTAGTTTATTGACAATGGTGCTAGTTTATTGACAATGGTGCTAGTTTATTGACAATGGTGCTAGTTTATTGACAATGGTGCTAGTTTATTGACAATGGTGCTAGTTTATTGACAATGGTGCTAGTTTATTGACAATGGTGCTAGTTTATTGACAATGGTGCTAGTTTATTGACAATGGTGCTAGTTTATTGACAATGGTGCTAGTTTATTGACAATGGTGCTAGTTTATTGACAATGGTGCTAGTTTATTGACAATGGTGCTAGTTTGGTGACAATGGTTCTAAAGCAATCCACGGATGACTGTAACTGAATGGCATAATTGTTTGTTTGTTTGGACTACCTGCTATTGTTGCCGTGCCGTGACTTCCAGTAAACTCGGTTAACGTGGCTAGTAATACACCGCCCTACTACGGCATGTAAAAAAAAAGGTGGGGGGGAAAGGGTTATTACATTGTTTATTCCATTCAACAAATTTATTTTTAGAAAGGCGTCATCATACGCAGGTGATAGGGGGAAAAAAAGCACCATTTGATGAGTAATTATGGTTAAGATCCAAAACATGATATGATAGCATCATTTTCTTTTTCCAATGAAACATCCACTAACTCGAAAAAAAAAAATATATTTTTTTTAAATCTGGGAAATCCATGCATCTCAGAGCGAAACTCTAGTAACTCAATTCAAATTATAGTTTGGCAAATTAAAAACAACGATCCGCCGAAGCATTTGCGTGAAGAACAAGATAAATGAAACAAACATCTTTTAAGTCAAAGGAATGAAACGTCACCGTTAGTGTTCACTTGAGAATTAAATGTTTCTCAAATACCCAAAATAAGATTACGCACTACAACTGAAAGCAGCTCGGCATCCCTAGCGTCACATACCTAGCGTCACACACCTAGCGTCACACACCTAGCGTCACACACCCACAGCCAAGTACCTAAGAGTAACACTCTAGCCTAGAATAACTTTACAACTGAACAGACGCCAGCAGACCCCCCGTCAGAGTAACAGAATATTTCGGAAACATGTAACACTGCTTCGGCGGTCTCTCGTTTAAACTCAACCGACTGGTTCGCCGTCTTCATGAGATTTCCCCCCATCCCCACCCCCCACCCCCCCAAAACAATTAAAAACGAAACAGTACCATCAGAACCCAAGACCAGACGGGTTGTCAACTTACAAGTCTTGCTTCGTCTCTTGGTCTCGTCTTAGGCACAAACAACAAACACACACACACACACACACAGGGTGCTAATAGTTCTAGAACTCGATCTCCAAAGTTAGAAAAAGATGGGGTGGGGTGGGGGGTCTTTACACAATGCGCCGCTTGATCTCGGCGCATTTTTAGGACTATAAATGCAACAATAACTTGGGCAATGAATGCAACAATAACTTGGGCAATGAATGTAACAATAACTTGGGCAATGAATGCAACAATAACTTGGGCAATGAATGCAACAATAATTTGGGCAATGACTGCAACAATAAATTGGGCAATGAATGTAACAATAACTTGGGCAATGAATGCAACAATAACACGGGCTATGAATGTAACAATACCTTGGGCAATTAATGCAACAATAACTTGGGCAATGAATGTAACAAAAACTTGGGCAATAAATGCAACAATAACACGGCCAATAAATGCAACAATAACTTGGGCAATGAATGCAACAATAACACGGGCTATGAACGTAACAATAACTTGGCAATGAATGCAACAATAACTTGGGCAATAAATGCAACAATAACACGGGCAATGAATGCAACAATAACTTGGGCAATGAATTCAACAATAACTTGGGCAATGAATTCAACAATAACTTGGGCAATGAATTCAACAACAACATGGGCAATAAACGCAACAATAATATGGGCAATAAACCCAATGACGTGGGAGCAGTTCAGGTAATACTACGACTTTCTCGTTCTATAAACATTTCATTGGATTTTTACTATCAACTTTTCTTTTCCTTTTTTTACTACTGTCAAGCACGAACAAAGGAACGGGTCTGAGAACGCGTCCCCATATGAAACCCGACACTGCAGGTAAGTTCACCGAAGGTAAGTTCATTGAAGGTAAGTTCCTCTCAAGCACCACGGAAGAGGAAACTTGTTTCACACCGGTCAGGATATCCTTAAGATCTGAAAGCAGATCTACGAAATGACAATTAAGATTCAAGTGCGGCCATTTGTTGCCACAACCTGGCAACCGGAAGGAAAACAGGAAACCACTGACGCCACAGAGGAACGCCAAGCGTCACAGGAAACCATTGACGTCACAGAAGCGACACAAGCGTCACAACTTCGATCGGTCGAAAGCAATCACAACATTCGAGTGTACGGCCTGCCCGCCGTACGAATGATTCAGTGCCAACATGTCGTGTACCACTGGTACCCACAGGTGTGTGGATTGTCTAATGTGGGGCAACACCTGGCAGTCGACTGAATCATCAGTCTGGCCACCTGACGGAATAATGCGTGCATATCAAGTGCCCAAACGACATCCGAATGTTACCGTTATGAAATAACACAAAATGGACAGCTGCCGTTTCAACAGTAGCTCGTCTTTTGGAGATTAACACACACAAGCGCACGCACGTTAGGAAAGAATTTGGTGACTAAACACAGTGTTGATGTTTGTGTTTGGTGACTAAACACAGTGTTGATGTTTGTGTTTGGTGACTAAACCCAGTGTTGATGTTTGTGTTTGGTGACTAAACACAGTGTTGATGTTTGTGTTTGGTGACTAAACACAGTGTTGATGTTTGTGTTTGGTGACTAAGCACAGTGTTGATGTTTGTGTTTGGTGAATCTGCACAGTGATATTTATGTTTGGGAAGAGTGTACTGAAGATCTTAAGTTTGACTGTATTCTTCAAGAAATAGTTTGAGGGGGTGGAATGATGAGCACAGCACCATATGTCATATGTCATATGGCTACCATTAAGAGGTATGAGAGAGCCGATTATATGTGGAGGGCAGCCCCATATGACCAGGGACGTATTTTGGGTAGGGCGTTTTTCCCTCCCCCCCCCTAATTCGCAGGATTTTATTTACATTTCTATGTACTGTGTCCCTGACTCCCAGTAATATGGTGGCGCCACCAGTAATATGGTGGCACCCCAGTAATAAACAACTCAACAAGCCGAACAAGTTTTGATTTTGTCCCCCCCCCCTGAAAAAACCTGAAATGACGCCCCTGCATATGATATGACTACCTTTGAGAGATAAGAGACGGACGATTGTACATGGTGGGCAGCCCATGTGATGACCACAAAGAGGTATGAGACTCACGATGGTATGTGGAGGGCAGCCTCATGTGATGACCACAAAGAGGTATGAGACACAAGATGGTATGTGGAGGGCAGCCCCATGTGATGACCACAAAGAGGTATGAGACTCACGATGGTATGTGGAGGGCAGCCTCATATGATGACCACAAAGAGGTATGACACTCACGATGGTATGTGGAGGGCAGCCCCATGTGATGACCACAAAGAGATATGAGACAGAAGATGGTATGTGGAGGAGCTTAGTAGTGATGGTGGTGGTTGCAGATGGTTAGAAAGGTTTTTTTAATTTATGTTTTTGTTTGTTCCATTGGGTCGTGGCACCTCAGGTGTTATTATTTAGTTATTCCATGCAACCCAAAAATACTTCCGCTTGAATTGTGTCCCCCTGCCACCACAAATTTGGGCGTCATAAATAACCGTATCTAAATAAGTTGTATGTTGATGATATATGATTTATGCAAGAGTTTGCTCTTAACACCACATGGGCCGCAATTTGATCTCTCAGCCGACGCCGCGTGCCGAATACGGCGCCCAATTTTCGTCCGCTGTAAATCCGCTGAAAAATGAACGAGTCGCTGTGACGTAATGGTTCTGCTCTCTTAAATTTCGTGGCGTTCCGATGAAAGGTATCAGGTATTGAGTGGCAGAAACTGACTGAATGGAATGCATTCGTGCACTGTATGAGTGGGACAGCACATACAACTGTTGTTGTTTTTTTTTCTATTGTTTGAAATAATAAAACTTTTTCTGAAGTATTGTACAAGTGTTTTCTGGCTGAAGTTTTATTACAATATTTCTTAATCAGCCGAAAATCAGCCGCAAATGTCAATTGACGGAGAAATCCGGCTAATCCGGATATCAGCCCAAAAATTATGTCAGCCAGCCGAAAGTAAAAAAAAAAAAATTCGGCTGTCAGGTCTAGCTGCAATTACATCGAAATAACGCTACATTAAAAGGCACAAACCAACTACGTATTGGTCGGGGGAAAGGGGAAATGGTGCTACTAGCATTAATCTCCCGCTGTGTCAGCTCGTTGATCAGTAATCTCTACACATACTGGAAATATATGCAGGTGACACGCCCGTGGGATCGTGCTTTGTAAGCGATCGATTTCGACCCTAATCACGTGGACCACCGTTACTCAGCGCTGACGTCAAACACACACACACACACACACACACCTACACACCTACACAAACCTACACACACACTCTCTCTTGACTGTGTCAAAGTGAGAGCTGATTATTGATGTGGTTTCAACAAAACTACGGAAAGCCCTACACAACACATTCCAATATTATTCCACCAAGGACCCTGTTAACTAGTGATACATTGAAGGAAACACTTTGGAAACAGCTGGAATGGCGATGAAATGCAACGAAACAAACAAGTCGCTTAGACCAGTGGTCCGCAAATGGCGGTCCGTGGACCTTCACCGGTCCGCAAGCCTAACAATGCCGGTCCCCATAACATAAATATTTATTGTGAAATAGCAGTAAAAGTATAAAAATAAATCATGCACCGGTCCCTGGTAAAATGTCGAAACGTGTTCACCGGTCCGCCAGGCATAAACGTGTGGGAACCACTGGGTTAGAGGATTTCATAGGCGGAAAGACACATACAGAAACAATAAAATGTTTACATTAGGAACACTTGGCTCGGAGTGAAGCTGTTCCTTATTTCATGCACGCTAGTCCAGACCACATGTGCCCCCCCCCCATACGGCACTGTCTTAAGACACCTTTGTTATGTTAATTAAACACATGGAATATTTATATTTCTAAAAATGCGTATTTGGAAATTTGATTGACAGAAATTTCGTTGATGGAAAATTGATCGACGTAAATTTATCGAATGAAAATTTGTTTGAATTTTTCTTTTTCAAGTTTCTTTATTTTGTTTTACTATATAGCAGGGGTCTGGAACTCTCGAGCCAGATGTGGCTCTTTTGGTGGCTGCATCTGGCTCGCAGACAAATGTTCGATTATATTCATTATTGATTAGAACAGCATAACAATGTCATTAAAAAGAATTCAGAGGGATAATTATTGCATTTTTAGGGTTGCAGTTACACAAATTGCACACATTTACTTGAAATTTTAGTTTTAGACATAATGTTTGGCTCTCACAGAATTACTTTTCAAAATATGTGGGGTCCATGGCTCTCTCCGACAAACAGGTTCCCGACCCCTGCTATATAATATAGCGCGTTCAAAAAGGAATTTGAAGATAATTCGATCGTGTGAACTAAACAAAAATTTGATCAAACTTCCGTTCGATCAAATTTCCCTCGACGAAATTTCTTTAAAACAAATTTCCGGTACCTGTAGCCATTTATTATATTTCTTAAAATGTCCCTCCCCCACAAAAATATAGTTATATATCTATACATATGGGGAAAGCGTTAATCGTACTAGGAATCGATTAATCGATTACATCATTTGAGTAGACAACGGAGGTGTTCAGCCGTGAAATGCTGCGCCCCCCGCCCCAGGTACTAATACGATAATCGATCTATTTGAAAAATGTCCACTCGATACGCAGAGCATCCATCAACCAATACAAGGCAATGATCCGACAATTGCTACAAGACATAAACTACAAGACGGAAGCTACAAGACGGAAGCTACAATACGAAAGCTACAAGACAGGAGCTACAAGACAGAAGCAACATGACGGAAGCAACAAGACGGAAGCTACAAGGCAGAAGCGACAAGGTGGAAGCTACAAGACAGAAGCTACAAAACAGAAGCTACAAGACAGAAGCTACAAGACAGAAGCTACAAGACAGAAGCTACAAGACATGAGCTAAGACATGAGCTACAAGACAAAAGCTGCAAGACAGAAGCTTTAAGACTGAAGCGACAAGACTGAAGCTACAAGAGAGAAGCTACAAGAGAGAAGCTAAAAAAAGAGAATGTACACATCTAAGTCATCTTTACATCAACATGGGAGAAAATGGAATGAATCGTTAGACAATATGACATCATTTTGAGATCATTGTGACATCATTGTGACATCATACATCTAAGAGAAGGAAGATAGCATGGAAAGAAATTAGGCTTAAATAATGACATGAAATAACAGCTATCATCACAATTGCGAATATCTACCTCGAGTGGTGTTTGCATTTTTAAACAAACAAACAAACACAACAACATGTTCGTTAAGATTATTGGAATCCACTTCACAGTCATAACCTCAATCAAAGCCGTCGATTGGAGTGGAAATGTCATACATGTAAAATGAAAAAAAAAAACAAAACAAATCCTTTCGTAACCAGCAGCGTCACCCAAGACACCAAAACGTACAACTACAACTAAAACAACTGTCGGGTTATTCTGTCGTGGCGCAGTTTGAGCTTATACTGGTAACGCTGAAATTTAAAAAAAAATATATTTAAAAAAAAAAAATATCCACTAATTAAAAGGAAGGCCCCTTGTTTGCAGACAACTAGATGAACCAGTCAAGTTGCTGGCAAAGCCTCGTTGTTGGACCCAGGGCCTAGCGCCACACCCCCCCCTCTTCCCCCACACCCCCAAGGTGTCTACAATGTACATTACACAAACTTTGGTTGGTTAACTTAAGAGAGCCACACTGAGAAGGTAGAACTAGATGGATGTGGATTTACCTTGGAATGAAGGGAGGAGGGGGGATTGGGGAGAAGGGTGTAGGGGCGTAAGGTTATCATAAGGGTATTTTATGTACACTAGACCCAAACCTTTCTTTTACCCACCACCCCACCCCTTAAGCAGATGTCACTCAGCACGTGACTGCCATCTTCACCCGTCAATATTATTGACTTATTGGCGAGGACTGTCCAGAGGTCAGAGGATGGTTTTATTGATTGCTTGATAAGAAGGTCAGCAGCTTCTCATCTTTTAAACATCACAGATTCCTTTGTGGGAAGATGATCAGTTGAGGTCATTGCTTAGCTGACATTACCCTCCCCCCCCCAACCCAAAAACAAAAAAAAAAACAATAAAAAAACCACCATGCGAGAGTTTGGGAAATGCAGTACTTTTAACGCAAGTACTTTCAATGCAAGTACTTTTAATGCAAGCACTTTTAACGCAAGTACTTTCAATGCAAGTACTTTTAATGCAAGTACTTTTAACGCAAGTACTTTCAATGCAAGTACTTTTAATGCAAGTACTTTTAACGCAAGTACTTTCAATGTAAGTACTTTTAATGCAAGTACTTTTAATGCAAGTACTTTCAATGCAAGTACTTTTAATGCAAGTACTTTTAACGCAAGTACTTTCAATGTAAGTACTTTTAACGCAAGTACTTTCAATGCAAGTACTTTTAACGCAAGTACTTTCAATGCAAGTACTTTTAATGCAAGTACTTTTAATGCAAGTACTTTCAATGCAAGCACTTCTTCCCAATCTGGATTACATCCCATTTAATGACAGCTCCTGGCATATGTCGGTCCTCATAATTGAATCGACTAAATGAAGTTACCGCCGGTTGCACTGATGCCTTCAAATGCCAGGCCAAGGGCGTATCTGGCACACAAAAAATGATAGGGCCCAGATGTGTTGTATCACGGTGGACATAGGTGGTGTATCATGGTGGAAATAGGTGGTGTATCATGGTGGACAGAGGTGGTGTATCATGATGGGCATAGGTGGTGTATCATGATGGGCATTGGTGGTGTATCATGGTGGACATATGTGGTGAATCATGGTGGACATTGGTGGTGTATCATAGTGGAGATATTTGGTGTATCATGGTGGACATAGGTGGTGTATCATGGTGGACATAGGTGGTGTGTCATGGGGGGAGATATTTGGTGTATCATGGTGGATATATTTGGTGTATCATGGTGGAGATATTCTGTACATCATGGTGGAGATATTTGGTGTATCATGGTGGAGATATTTGGTGTATCATGGTAGAGATATTTGGTGTAACATGGTGGAGATATTTGGTTATCATGGTGTAGATATTTGGTGTATCATGGTGGACATTGCAATGCTAACACGCTCCTCCCAAGCCATCATAATGTTGACATAAACACATCCATGATTCTATCGTAAGATCAGTCTCTGCACTAAGCACGGGACCTTTCACCAATTTAAAATAACATGAATCTCCTGACACCGTTACATACTGCTTCAATGTGACACACTCTCGCGACACATCAATCCACAGAATAAGACACACATTTAGCGCCACTCGGTCACAGACATGTGTTTAGTCCATGTGGCAGCACCAGAGCATGTGATCGCTGCAACTGTCACTACACTCTACACACTACACTGCACACCGGCGTGACGGCTCCTGGCTGTATCACCACAAGACAAAGATAATCCTATGAGAATTTCAGACACATCGAAATTTCGGAATAGCGGGACTTGCCCGAGAACTTATGGTGACAACTATTCCAATCGGATTGACATCATTAATAGCCTACTTTTGTTTAACACTACATTGCCCCCCAAAGTGAGAATGGGATGGGTTATTTTTACCCTGTCCTACTCCACCTCCGCAATGGGACCACAGGCTTAGCTGTGGTTATTCTTTACGCTCGCGTCGTAACTGTCATAGTATTAGGCGGCGGTTGCTCCGCAGCGACTTCAACACCAGGGGGAAGGGGGCGGCTTGGAGATATTTACGGTATTCCAGGGCCCGTTGGGCATGAAAGGAGGAGACCAGGGGAGTGGTCGTTCCCACACAGTGAATGTTGTATTACAGACTAGGTCCTTACAGTGAGGTGTGTGTGTGTGTGAGGGAGGAGGGACGGCAACAACACAATACCCACACTTGAAGAGAACTTGCGCCCCCGCAACCTGGAGTGGATTAGGTGAGGTTATGGTGACAGGGGTCCTCAAAAGGCACAATGTTTACAGGTCGCGATGACATTTTTCGCTGCGCCCCCCCCCCCCCACTTATCCGTTACGACACTGAACTATAGCCAAGGCGAAGATGTTCTTTTTATATATGCCTGTTATTTGCCTTTTTTTTGAACTGGACTTCCATGGATTTATTAAGACCTCAACTTAAGTTATTTATCCATAAAAAATAGCTCACATGATAATGAGCAGGTCTTCTCACATGATTAGGGGGTGGGGGGCTACATTCGGTTCGTTGGTCCCCTGGATCTCTTTCGACCACTCTGTAAGATCCTGTTCGTGAGAACCGATAAAGAGATATTTTCATTGCAGACGCTATGAATGAATACGACCCCAGTAAGTGTTTCTATATATAAACAACAACAAAAATTGTAAGTGTTTTCCCCAAGGTTCAAGATGACTATCGTGCTAGCTTTGTGCACTTTCGGGCTAGAGAAAGTAGGGGGGGGCACCTCTGATGGGATAAATATAGAACACATGGGATTAGACCAAAGATATATACCGGACGTTTCTGTGAATACACCATTAAGTTACAGAAACAACCCACTTGTAGTTGACAGCATCAGAGCCAACAGTTCTCAATACAGCCGACCTTCCACTCCTTCAACGGACCCGTGACTTACAGCGTCCCAGTGACGCACTAAAGTAGCCCCCCCTCCCCCCATCCCCGAGAGGTGGCGTTGGAATGGGGTGCGGAGCGCCCAGGGAGAAACATTTTTTTGATATACAGAGGGGCGGCACACTCCTTAGCTACGCCACTGGTCACTGCAGTCTATGTCTTAGACAGGTGGTCTATATTCTAGACAAGTAGTCCGTGTCTTTGACAGATAGTCCATATCCTAGACTGATGGTCTGTGTCTTTGACGGGTAGCACATGTCATGGCCCTTTGTTTGTACATTTGATAATAAGGTATCCACTTTTAACAAAGTAATTTTATTTTTTTTTATTGCTACAAAATATGACCGCCTGGTGGATTGAGACATTTAGTGGATAGTTATAGGTTTGTCCAGAGGTGGTGGTGGAACCAGAGGTCTGATAAGAAACGTCAACAATCGACAGTGTCAGTTTTGAACATAAAAATAGGTCAATAGGCCGTCAACTGTTCAGGTGTTTACTCATGAACAAAAGTAAGAGCGTCTTGGAGTGTGTGTGTTTTGTGTGTGTGGGTGGTGTGTGTGGTGTGTGTGTGTGGTGGTGTGTGTGTGGTGTGTGTGTGTGTGGTGTGTGTGAGGTGTGTGTGTGTGGTGTGTGTGGTGTGGTGTGTGTGTGGTGTGTGTGTGTGGTGTGTGTGGTGTGTGTGTGTGGTG
>CAXITT010001085.1:139408-152813 GCA_964033795.1 Lymnaea stagnalis | reverse complement strand
AGCCAACACTCAACCAACCACCTAGCCAACACTCAACCAACTCCCTAGCCAACACTCAACCAACTCCCTAGCCAACACTCAACCAACCCCCCTAGCCAACTCTCAACTCAACCAACCCCCTAGCCAACACTCAACCAACCCCCTAGCCAACACTCAACCAACCACCTAGCCAACACACACACATACACACGTTGGTTTTTTTAAACATCTTTTTATTTACACAACTATTCTGGCAACACTAAATAAAAAAAAAATGTAATTAGAAAGAGGAAAAAAAAGGAAAAATAATAATCTTTGCGTACATTACACAATATAGGGGAAGATGAAAGTGGAGCCAAAAAATAAATCCAATTTGACCGGTTCCGCTTTGTGTGGCCAATTTCTCCGAGATCCCAGAGAAAAGATATTAGGAAAAGTTTATCAAAGAAAAAGAAGAAAAAAAAATGTTTATTCAACGCCGCTACGTCACACGAGAGTTTTGAAATGGAACGAGACGGGTTCGAGATTTCAGTGCGCGTGGGATAGCCAGGATTTGTTAACATTATTTAAAAAAAAATAAGGAGAAGAAGAAGAAGAAAGATGGCCAGTTTGTCATTTCACGGCTAGATTTACGCTCACTTATATTCGCCTGCTGTGAAGTCGGTCTAGATTTGTGAGAAAGCATTGGCGGGTAACACAGCAGAAACCAAGTATCTATACCTAACAGGTTTATGATTTTTTGTATCAAATATATTTATAGTTTAAATGCAGAGTTTATTTTTATATTCAAAATGGACGATACCAAAAGTATGTGGGAGTTTTTTGGATTTCTTAAAAGAAATTGCGTCCTGATTTTTCGAAGATAACTGACAATATTATCCTTCCATTATTATTATTATTATTATTATTATTATTACTATTTTCTTTCTCCCAAATGATCAGTAACGTTAGCGTTTATGGTGCATGTTATCAAGTATACACCGGTGCGCACACTATCACATCAAGGACAGCTGGACTTGGATCGCACCTTACCTTGCATTATAAAATTGCTTACGAGAGAGCCTTTGAGGAATCTCCCTTTTCGAACCTACTTTGTGTTTCGATGTGAGCGTGTTGTGTACATTCCAAACGAGAGGTTGCTTGCTTGACAAGTTCTAAACAAATCCCACGCATTCCTAGAGCATAGTTACTTGGTTATTATTCAATGCCTTAGGAATTAAATTTGAACAAATCTAGGCCAGGATCTCATTTGTGTGGTTGGAATAGAAGAAATTGCAAAATTATTTTTATTTCTTCCTTTCAAACAAAAAAAAAAAATTCCTTTCCTAGAAGACAATGACGTCAGCTGCTTTCCTAGAAGACAATGACGTCAGCTGCTTTCCTAGAAGGCAATGACGTCAGCTACTTTCCTAGAAGAGAACGACGTCAACTGTCTTCCTAATGTCGCCATTCGACGCTAATAGGCTTTGTCATTTCTCAGACCGGAAAACGTCATAGCGTACTATTTTTAGAAGTTCGGCGGACAAATATTGCTTAAAACATGGCAGCTTATAGTGTGTTTCAGCATATCGTTCGGACGATCCTTGTATCTAGAGTTACTGTTACATGTGCCGTACGCGCAATGGAGTCCCATTTCAGAAAATAGAAGTAAAAAAAAAATGTGTAAAATATTTCGTAAAATAGAGTTGTAAACTAGTTTCAGGAACACTTCGCTAACATAGTAATGCTGAACAGTGTTGACATTTTGTCCGTGCTGAGTACCCGGATGATGAGTAATGATGACATCAGTTCTATTAATAGATTTCCACCATTAAATGACAAGCCTTATACAATGTTATGTACGCTGTGTCCCAGTATTCTTATGGGTTATGACACCACAAAGCTCATCTCATCTCGTGTGTGTGTGTGGGGGGGGGGGGAACTGCCCTTACTACTTCCTTCCTTTTAAAAAAAAACCTTTTACACTTTTGATTTCCACCATTAAATGACAAGCCTTTTACAATGTTATGTACGCTGTGTCCACTTATTCTTATGGGTTATGACACCACAAAGCTCATCTCGTCTCGTGTGTGTGTGTGGGGGGGGGGGGAACTGCACTTACTACTTCCTTCCTCTTAAAAAAAAACCTTTTACACTTTACTATTTTGGATAGGAAACATGATCATTCTGTTTTAAAATAATAAAAAATATATTTTCACTTTTTGTTGAAATGTCGTTGAGGTGGTGATGGGATCAGCGATAAAAGAATCTTTGTTTTTAAGCAGTTTGTTTATAAAAGGCATTTTAATTTTAGTTTATCAATAATAGAAACACAAAAATCGCGTATACTTTCAGAAATAAAAATGTGTTTTAAAAAAATTTGAAAAAAAAAAAAAAAAAAAAAAAAAAAAAAAAAAAAATTTTTAAAAAAAAAAAAAAAAAAAAAAAAAAAAAAAAAAAAATTAAAAAAAAAAAAAAAAAAAAAAAAAAAAAAAAAAAAAAAAAAAAAAAGTAATTCTCTTAAATTAAAGAAGTAAAAAAAAATAAAAAAAATAAAAAATTTCAATGTAAATTTTTCACTTCCCGAATTTTGCATGTAACCGTTTTTTGGCAGAGGAACTGTTGTCGTTAGGATCATAAAAATAAAATAAAAAAAACACTTCGAACATTTGTAATGTACTGTTACGTTTTGTTACGCTACAAAGAGGATGTGCGTGTGTCCCTATGTAGGGCTCCCTTACCCCCCCCTCCCCAACCCCCTTTAACCCCACATTATCTTTCTTTAACTTGACTTAGTCATTCAGATGTGATTGAGGTTATTGAAATACCACAGGGGAAAAAAAAGGTGTAATCGGATTGGGGGATGGGTGACAGATTTCATGGCAAACTCAACTTCTTTCGTTGCATTAAAAACAGATTTAAAAAAAAAAAAAATTGGGCTCAGTCTAACAACGATATTTCTTTGAAAAAAACAAAAACACATTTAAAAAACAATTCTAAAGCTGTCCCGCCAAACCGTCAAGACATCAACTCTTAACTTACAACAGTGCAACATTGCAAGTTTTCGCCAAACCGTCAAGAGATCAACTCTTAACTTACAACAGTGCAACATTGCAAGTTTTCGCCAAACCGTCAAGACATCAACTCTTAACTTACACAAGTGCAACATTGCAAGTTTTCGCCAAACCGTCAAGACATCAACTCTTAACTTACAACAGTGCAACATTGCAAGTTTTCCCCAAACCGTCAAGACATCAACTCTTAACTTACAACAGTGCAACATTGCAAGTTTTCGCCAAACCGTCAAGACATCAACTCTTAACTTACAACAGTGCAAAATTGCAAGTTTTCGCCAAACCGTCAAGACATCAACTCTTAACTTACAACAGTGCAACATTGCAAGTTTTCGCCAAACCGTCAAGACATCAACTCTTAACTTACACAAGTGCAACATTGCAAGTTTTCGCCAAACCGTCTCGCCAAACCGTCAAGACATCAACTCTTAACTTACAACAGTGCAACATTGCAAGTTTTCGCCAAACCGTCAAGACATCAACTCTTAACTTACACAAGTGCAACATTGCAAGTTTTCGCCAAACCGTCAAGACATCAACTCTTAACTTACAACAGTGCAACATTGCAAGTTTTCGCCAAACCGTCAAGACATCAACTCTTAACTTACAAAAGTGCAACATTGCAAGTTGTCGCCAAACCGTCAAGACATCAACTCTTAACTTACAACAGTGCAACATTGCAAGTTTTCGCCAAACCGTCAAGACATCAACTCTTAACTTACAAAAGTGCAACATTGCAAGTTGTCGCCAAACCGTCAAGACATCAACTCTTAACTTACAACAGTGCAACATTGCAAGTTTTCTACCATTTAAATTAAACATCTCACAAATGTGTGTCAAATGTGTTGCTGGGTGGGTGGGTGTGTGTGTGGGATTGTGGGGTGGTGTGTGTGTGTGTGAAGTACTCACCCTTATCCGTCTCATGGCGGCAACAATCTCCACTCTGCTGCTGGGTCGGGGCACGTCAAGGGTGCCAATGTACTGGAGAAGACACAAAAAGTAAGAATGAAGAAAAGGTTAATCTTTAAGCTTTGATCTAGGCGTGAGATGAAAAGTGGCCAATGCGTGATCTTTAATTAGGATGTGGGATACGCAACAGAATGGGGGTGTGTGGGAGGGGAGGGAGGACAAGAGTGGCAGAAATATCATTGAAAAGATATGGAAATATCTTTCTTAAAGTTAGTGGCTTCATGATTACGATGAGTCTATTTTATTTTCTTAGATCGAGGCGAACATAAAAATGTACACGTCTATTGATTTGTGTTAAGTCTTATTGTATGTTCGTCCCATGTCTCTGATACGTTAGCACTGACACGGTAGTACTTTTTTTTTTATTCCAATCGGTTTTCGCGTAGCCCTACAGTGTCAAAGCCCTGTCTTACATATCTGTAGCCAAACCATGGCTTAGATGTCTGTAGCACTGTCCTTAGCGTAATAAGTATTTCTATTACAATGTGATGACATATTGGTTTCCGAAGTACCCCGAGGTGACATCTACGATCCCAAGTACATTGGGGTGGCATCTATTTTCCCAAGTTCGTTGTGGTGACATCTGTGTTCCCAATTACGTTATGGTGGCATCTGTGTTCACAAGTTCGTTGTGGTGGCATCTATGTTCCCAAGTACGTCGTGGTTCCATCTATGTTCCCAATTACGTTATGGCGACATCTATGTTCCCAAGTTCGTTGTGGTGACATCTATGTTCCCAATTACGTTATGGTGACATCTATGTTCCCCAGTACGTCGTGGTTGCATCTATGGTACCAGGTACATTTTGGCGGTATCTATGTTCCTAAGTAGGTTGTGGTGGCATTTCTGTTCCCAAGTATATCGTGGTGGCACCTGCGTTCCCAAGAACATTGTGGTGGGATATATTTATCCCCAGGAAATCAATTTTCGCACTGACCATGTCACCCTAACGAGGCAGGGACGGACAGGCTACGCCCAGTATCTCCCTCCGTCTCAGTAAGACTAATCACATTGGTGATAGACCTCAAGAGCTGTAACTAGCACGCGAGCCATCGGCTTAGTGGAGTTAATACCACGTCTCTCGACTCGGAGTCACGTGGCCCGGGGGGAGGGGTGGTATCTCAGCGAGAGTCAGAGAGCATTTCAGTAGAAGTCAGAGGGTATTTCAGCAGGAGTAAGAGAATATGAACTGGAGTCAGGGAGTATTTCAGCGGGAGTAAGAGATTATATTAACTGGAGTCAGGGAGTATTTCAGTAGGACTCAGATGTTATTTTTTGCAGGAGTCAGAGAGTATTTCAGACGGAGTCAGAGAGTATTTCAGCCGGGGTAAGAGAGTGTATTAACTGTAGTCAGAGAGTATTTCAAAAGGAGTCAGAGGATATATTAGATCCGGAGTCAGATTGTATGTTTTAACGAAAATTTCATTTTAAAAAATGAAATAAAATCATGCTTCGGCCTTACTCTCACAGAGAAATGTCATGTAAAATAAAATTAGACTTTCTATCGTAGGAAGTGAAGTTATTTCTAGCTAAACTAATGGGAAATTTGAAGAGCGAAACACAAAGACTCCATTAGTGAGTTATGAGTCAACCCGTTGAATGCCATGTGACATACGAGCTGTACGATTAGTGGGAGGACGTCACACAAGCTTTGTGTAGAGCTTTCAAGTTCTCTGTCATATCAACATCTTAGTGCAGAGCTCACAAGTACTCTGTCATATCAACATCTTAGTGCAGAGCTTACAAGTACTCTGTCACATCAACATCTTAGGTCAGAGCTTACAGGTACTCTGTTATATTAACATCGTAGTGCAGAGCTCACAAGTTCTCTGTCACATCAGCATCTTAGTGCAGAGCTTACAAGTACTCTGTCATATCAACATCGTAGTGCAGAGCTTACAAGTACTCTGTCATATCAACATCGTAGTGCAGAGCTCACACGCTCTCTGTCGCATCAACATCTTAGTGCAGAGCTTACAAGTACTCTGTCATATCAACATCGTAGTGCAGAGCTTACAAGTACTCTGTCATATCAACATCTTAGTGCAGAGCTCACAAGTACTCTGTCATATCAACATCTTAGTGCAGAGCTTTCTGGTATATTGTTAAATGATATTTTCCTTGAAATTTGCTATCACATTGCGTCATGTTCAGGACAACTAATTTCTGACCGCATATGCACACTTGTAACCCTGTCTCCACTTCCCCTTAAAAAGTTAATGTTTTTAAGCCAGATTACCTACCCACCTCTTGCCTTTTTACCATTTCTTCCGAATCTAACACACATCTCTTTTCTGAGTCACACATCCTTAGCCAGCATCAGTATTCCATCGTCACATGTCCAACAATTTCTCAGAACCACATCATTAGAGCTCATTCTAGTCTCAGACATACGGACCTAGTGAATCCCTCAGACTGGACGGAAATCAGCTGTTATTTATGTATAGTAATGTTATAACCAAATTAGCTGAAGAAGAGAAGGCTGGGAAAAAAAAATTAATAACAGGAAGGGAAGTAAATCTGATATTTTGAGGTTGGATTCATTCCCTTTCCTTATGACTAATTGATGTCTTTAAATTGGCAAAATGTAATTGCCTATATATAAATTAACAACTTGGGTCCCGATAAAGACGGATGGACGAAGCAAACAAGACAACGTGACATTGCTCCGAAGAGAATATTAGTCACATGACTGGTCATAATTCATTTTTTAAAAGCATTTCGTGGGGCGCGCATCTTCTGGACGTATCAGCGCTGAAAATTATAACTGTATGATGAGCATGTGTGACATGACCTACAATCCTTGTGTGACATGACCTACAGTCCTTGTGTGACATGACCTACAGTCCTTGTGTGACATGACCTACAGTCTTTGTGTGACATGACCTACAGTCATTGTGTGACACAAACTTGAGTAATTGTACGACATGACCTTGAGTAATTGTATGGCACAACCTACAGTCGTTGCATGACATGACCTACAGTCATTGTATGAAATGGCCTAGAGTAATTGTATGACATGACCTAGAGTAATTGTACGACATGACCTTGAGTGATTGTATGGCACGACCTTAAGTAATTGTATGACATGACCTTAAGTCATTGTATGACATGACCTACAGTAATTGTATGACACGACCTACAGTAATTGTATGACACGACATACAGTAATTGTATGACACGACCTTAAGTAATTCTATGACACGACCTACAGTAATTGTATGACACGACCTACAGTAATTGTATGACACGACCTACAGTAATTGTATCACACGACCTACAGTAATTGTATGACACGACCTACAGTAATTGTGTGACATGACCTTAAGTAATTGTAAGACATGACCTTAAGTAATTGTATGACACGACCTTAAGTAATTGTAAGACATGACCTTAAGTCATTGTATGACACGACCTACAGTAATTGTATGACACGACCTTAACTAATTGTAAGACATGACCTTAAGTCATCGTATGACACGACCTTAAGTAATTTTAAGACCTTACGTCATCGTATGACCTAGAGCATTAGTGTGGCGTGACCTACCGTTCAAGAAACGAACAAAAGCGACATCTGTGGCGCCTTACGCTAGAGTCGGAGTCTCCGTCATTGATAACCTTTAACCTTTGCACACTGTCACGTGACTTACAGTGCCGCCTTCACCTTCATCAAGCTAGGTAGCTAAAGCATGGGAAGGTACGCTATATTCATTCAAGTTTTTTTGTTTTTTTTTTTTACCATTTGAACGAACGGGCAGTTCTCGATACATATCAGCACCCGACTGTCTCACGCAGTGCTTTCTACAGTGCCACCTTCACCTTCATCAAGCCAGGTAGCTAAAGCATGGGAAGGTACGCTATATTCATTCAAGTTTTTTTGTTTTTTTTTTTTACCATTTGAACGAACGGGCAGTTCTCGATACATATCAGCACCCGACTGTCTCACGCAGTGCTTTCCGATCCATCTCCAGTGACGGTCTGACCAGTGCTAGGGCTAACTAGACAATTGATCACTGGCTAATTATTTCCTGCCGATTCCTGGCCTAAAAATTTTTTTTGGTCCGATAGTGTAACTTTGATTTTATAGTGCAAAAGAAACGAGAGAGAGAGAGAGATGGAGAGAGAGAGAGAGGGAGGGTGAGAGAGATTGATGGAGAGAGAGAAAGAGAGAGAGTGATAGAGAGAGATTGATGGAGAGAGAGAAAGAGAGAGAGTGATAGAGAGAGAGTGATAGAGAGAGAGTGATGGAGAGAAACAGTGGTGAGAGAGAGACAGTGATAGAGAGAGAGAGAGAGAGAAAAAAAAGAGAGAAAAGAAAGAGAGCTGTAGAGGGAGAAGAAGTGGTGAGAGAGAGACAGGGATAGACAGTGAGAGAAAGAGAGAGAGAGAAGTTAACGAGAAAGTAACATTGTAAACTAAAGAGGTAGCAAGAATAAAGAGTTAAAAATAGAAACATAAGTGATAAGAGAGTTGCCTTGGACTTTAGAGGTAAATAGTAGAGACCGACACAATGTGATTTTCTGGTTTCGACCGAGACCGTAGCCAAACCGAAAGTTTAAAAAAAAATGCTTTTGGCCGAAACGGGACCGAAATCAAAAGATGTGTAACCAGGTACTTCGAAACTCGTTCGCGCACATGCCACCAATGGTTCATGATTCTCTTTCATTTCATTTTTGTGAATGACCGTTACTAATTTGGTGTAACAGATTAACACTTTATTTCGTTGTCAATAACAACTTTCATGAGCATTGACGAGTGTCACTGAATGAATGAATTGAATAAGCTTCAGTAATTTTGTATTTTTAAAGTAAAATTAAAATAATCAAATCACAATTTTATTTTATTTTTTAATTAAGAAAACAAAAGTAATATAGATATTACCATTCCTGTGCTATTTAGCTTTGCCTTGGCTTAATTGGTGTTTTATTTTTTGGAATTATTGGATACGTAGGTCATCAGTGTTCGTAGAGGATTTGTCATAGATCATACGATGACAGCAAGACGCCTAGCATTAATGAATATAAGATTGCCGGAGGACAGACCGACAGGGTGACAGTCTGACATCTGGCAGACGTCTGAAAGCAGAAATCACATTCGATGAAACAGGCAATCAAAACTGAAAGATAACTTTTCTGTTTCCGTCAAAAGTGATCATAAGACAATTTCGGCGCCTAAACTCTAGTAAATAGAGAGGGTCTTTAAGACCGAACGCCCGACAGATGTGTCGAGAGACACAGACGTATAGAAAGGGAGAATGAAGGGCACAAGGAAAGACAAACAGACGGGCAGATAGGCAGACGGAAGGATAGATCGATACTCGATAAATTACTTAATAACTAAAGGACTATACGTCGGCTGGGTAATAGTGAGTTCGGCTGGAGCACGATGATTGAAGCGAAGTGAACATGTCCTCACTGACACAAATGACAAAAATGTCACCTGTCTTTGATTCGATTCCCCTATCATCATCATCAGGCCAACAGCTTATGATGACGTCATGGAGACCCCGCTCACACAAGCGAGGTGCCGGGGGGGGGGGGAGGGGAGGGGGAGCGCTACTTAACCTAACCTCATCATTTGTTCTGAAATGATCTAGACAATGGGGGGGGGGGGGGGGGGGGGGGAGGGGAGGGGGAGCGCTACTTAACCTAACCTCATCATATGTTCTGAAATGATCTAGACAAGAGTGTGGCTTTCATAGCGCGTACATCTGAAATTCGTATCATTTTTCTCCAACTTCACTTCTTGAGTGCTGTGCATTCATGTGTTTGTCCCTTTCTTCTGTCTCTCCCCTCCTGACACGAGCTTTCTTTTACTCTACCTCTCTCCTCTTTCCCTCTCTCCTCTTTCTCTCTCCCTCTCTCCCTTCTTTTACAACCCCCACCACTCTGTATCCATCTCTCTCGCCATCCTCCTCCCTTTCTTTTTCCCCCCTTCCCCCCTTTCTCTCTACCTCAATCTCCCACTCCCCCTCTCTCTTCCTCTCTCCCTTTCTCTACCACTCTCCCTTTCTCCATCTCTCTCCCTTTCTCTAACTCTCTCCCTTTATCTACCACTCTCTCCCTTTATCTACCACTCTCTCCCTGTCTCTGCTCTCCTCTCTATATCCCCGTCAAACTCCTCTCTCTCTCTCTCTCTCTCTGTCCTCACTGTCTCTCTCTTTCTATTTATCACTCATTCTCTATTTTATCTCAGAGTACCTCTCTTTGGTTCATTTTTCCGTTTTTATAAATTCCAATTTTTTCTACTTCCAAGTTGTCGCCAAGTTTTTTTTCTATTTCCCAATTTCTTAAAAAGTTTTGACGGTAAAATCCATAGCGGTCTACATTTTTGTTAAAATCAATTTAATTTGAACCATAAGACCTCTCAATGCATCACGTGATGCTAAAAAAAAAAACCAGGGTGATCACCATATCATTTTTACAACAGGTCCAGGTCAAGTTAACCCGACACCCCCACCCACCTCCGCTCCACCACACCCTCGGTCAAGCCGACCCTATTTCTTTCCCCGTGTCTGTGAAGTCTGGGAGCCCTTCAGACTAAAAAGGGGCCCCAGAATACTTGCTCCGAATGTCCCATTGAAGATCCCTTCTGTCGATTTCTTTAAGATCATAATTTGGGTTACTGCGGAAGCGGTACATCTGTGTGATGTGAAACTATTTGAAATAGCTCGTCTGGTCTGGGGAATCACTGGAGGATGTCTAGAGAAATGGATTCCTTGAAATCAGAACCATCTCAATCATTTTCTAGTTCTATTTAAACCTATCTATCCTATAGTAGAAACTATCCATGACACATATCTTTCAAAAAAAGATATAATTCCACTATCAGATTCACTGCATGCCGACACCCGTACTTCATTCCACTATCAGATTCACTTCATACCCACACCCGTATTTCATTCCACTATCAGATTCGCTTCATACCCACACCCGTATTTCATTCCACTATCAGATTCACTTCATACCCACACCCGTATTTCATTCCACTATCAGATTCACTTCATACCCACACCCGTATTTCATTCCACTATCAGATTCACTTCATACCCACACCCGTATTTCATTCCACTATCAGATTCACTTCATACCAACACCCGTATTTCATTCCACTATCAGATTCAGTTCATACCCACACTCGTATTTCATTCCACTATCAGATTCACTTCATACCCACACCCGTATTTCATTCCACTATCAGATTTTCTATTTGTTATTTAAAGCAGGTCGTGTCGGGGGGGGGGGGGGTGTGTGTCACGTAAAAGCAGGGGCCACTGGGCTCCAGTCTCCACTGAGCTCTCGCCTAATCCCGCCATGCTGCCACCGGACGAGATNCTCCGGGTTTTTTTTTTTTTTTTTTTTTTTTTTTTTTTTAAAAGCCTTTTTTTTTTTTCCTTTCTTTTTTTGTTTCTGGGTGATTAACGTCAACTATAGTTTAGAGAGCACAGCGCATGCGTGTGGTCGTTTGACCAGTAGAAGAGGGTCAATAACACAACGGAAAACACGATCTGAGAAAACTATTTCCTGAAATGGTCGCAGAGAAACGGAGTCTGTGTTCTCTGACAAGACAAGCAGCAGGTTTCTGCTCGAGCCTTTGATATGATGATCGCATTCAATAAAGGACTCATTTTTTTTTCCTAATGAATACCACTTTTTAAGAGGATTTTTTTTTTGGGGGGGGGGGGGGTGACGATATCTCCCGGAATTTAAAGCAACCAGGCTGGACATCGAACGACCTTTATTAAAGCCCGTGTCCTAATCTTTATACTGGATTTAAAGTTATGATCTGAAATGAGGTATTTAGTTAATTTGTTTTCCAAATTTGTAATGTTGATATTTGGGATGTGTATGATATTTGATTAATGAGGACACGTCCATTTCTATCTTAAACTAAAATCAATCAATGTATTTCATAGGTATAACGCCGCCAAGGCACCATACGATGCTCACATGAAAGCCGATGTGTCAATCAGGTCATCGTGGACATTGTTAACAACATCAGCTGTCCACGGCGTATGGAGAAGAGCCACCTTTCAATGTGATGTCCATCATCCGGTCGAATTGAGCCGATAAGGGACACATTGCTGATGGGACACTGACTTGACTGGAAACTGAGCTGATGTGACACTGAGCTGATGGGACACTGTGTTGATGGGACACTGAGTTGATGGGACACTGAGTTGATAGGACACTCAGTTGATGGGATATTGAGCTGACGGGACACTGAGTTGATGGGACACTGAGCTGATGGGACACTGAGCTGATGGGACACTAAGTTGATGGGACACTGAGTTGATGGGACACTGAGCTGATGGGACACTGAGTTGATGGGACACTGAGCTGACGGGACATTGAGCTGACGGGACATTGAGCTGAAGGGACACTGAGTTGACGGGACACTTAGCTAATGGGACACTGAGTTGATGGGACACTTAGCTAATGGGACACTGAGTTGATGGGACACTGAGCTGACAGGACATTGAGCTGACAGGACACTGAGCTGACGAGGCACTGAGGTGACAGGACACTGGGCTGACGAGGCACGGAGCTGACGGTGCACTGAGCTGACGGTGCACTGAGCTGACGGGGCACTGAGCTGACGGGACAGTCATCACGGGAAGATGGACAAATTGCCTTGATAACTCACAACAACAGCCTAAGTATTGGGGGAGGGGGGAACGAGAATACCAATAATGGATCATTACAATGTGGTGATATGGCTGTTGACCAGGTGAAGGGAGATGTGTGTGGTGATATGGCTGTTGACCAGGTGAAGGGAGATGTGTGTGGTGATATGGCTGTTGACCAGGTGAAGGGAGATGTGTGTGGTGATATGGCTGTTGACCAGGTGAAGGGAGATGTGTGTGGTGATATGGCTGTTGACCAGGTGAAGGGAGATGTGTGAGGTGATATGGCTGTTGACCAGGGGAAGGGAGATGTTTGGCTGTGCAATAAATATAACATCTTCGAGTTTTCTCCCCTGACAGCGTCGCAGTGTTTAGCGTTGTTCAAATGTAGACAATATATATTTAACAAGATTGATGCTGTACACCGATACCTTGACCCACACAAGGAACTTGGAAGATCTTGAACAATTTTGGAGACATCAATTTAACCCTTCCTTGATTGCGTTAGCGTTAAATAAATAATTAGAACTGTTAATTATTCTAACAATTGAAAAATATTTTTTAATTTAATTGCTCAAACTCTTTTACCAAAGAGACTTTAAAAATTGTAAATGGGGGGCCGGTGTTGGTGGGGTGGGGGTGGGAGGGGGCCGTCAAATCACCAGTATTGAAAGTGGGGTATAAATAGAATCGCTAGTTCGCCCCTTTTTACTTACCAATAAGGGTTTGTATGGACCTGGTCAAGATGCAGGGGTGAGGGTGGTGGTAGGGTGTGTGG
>CAXITT010001085.1:80383-121409 GCA_964033795.1 Lymnaea stagnalis | reverse complement strand
CCCCCCCCCCAGGATGACGGGGGGGGGAGGGGGGGAGAGAAAACACGCCCGTCTGAAGGGGGAGGGGGGGTCATGCACTCGAGGTTACCGCATCACGGCTTGGATTTGGATCAGTGGGTCTCAAAACATGAATGAGGATTTCATCAGGTCATATTTCATAATATACATTAAAAGAAAAGAAACAACGACCCAAAAACCCACAAAAATACGTCGGCGATAAATGCATTGAAAAAAATGGCATTTGTATCAAACGTCATGAAGGAACGATTCATTGTTCCGCTGGCTTTTAAACTCAAGGTAACTTTGTGGATTTAAGGCCCTAGCAATGCAGTGTTTAGCCAAAGGACTCCATGCTTTAAATTGAACGTGTACGTGTGCTGAAATATATGTATGTTAAGAAAGGAAATAAAAAAATTTCATTGGACAACGTAAAAAAAAAAAAATAATAATAAAAAAAAAAATCTCAAGTTTTAGAACCTCTGATACAAAAAATGATAGATTTTTTCAGATTCCGGTGTTTGGCACGAATGGTGCGGTTGTGTGGAGCAATGACGTGTGGGTAGTCATGGGGCATTCAGTGAGACTACAAGCAACTCATATTGGGAGATAGAAACGGGGTGGGGAAAAAAACACACACACGCGAAACGTGTTAGAGAGTATAGGATGGCGTCACGTGGGCGCCGTGACGTCATTATCTCAGAGTCTTCGGAGTTTCTCCTGGATTATAGAACCCATGATTCAGCGTTGATTTTAACGATAGGTGGGTTAAAAAAAAAAGTCAACTTAGTAGAATTTCGCCTTTTTTAAAAAATTACAAACTTAATTGTGCTAAGCCGAATTCTTGTTTGAAATGGAAAAAAAAAAACAATAACAAAAAACAAAACCCACCAAAAATAGTTTTGTTTAAAACTAAAGCGAGCTTTTCTAACTAAAAGAAAAAAAAGTCGACATAAGAAATTTCTTTTCGTTTCGGAGGTATTTCACCTCATTTTGCGCTGTCCGCACCGGAAGTGTCAAAATTTCGAGTAGCCCGCGGCAATGTTCGCTTTAAGCTGCGCGGCTGCGCAGCTATCTCACAGACGCCGCGCAGCAGTTTTGAGTACCGCGCAGCAAATTTCCAAGTAAGTGAGTGGGCTGTAAAAAAAAAAATTGAAGCTGTAAAACTTTGCACACAACTGTATAATTTTGCACACGAACCAACAAACCTTAGAGGGAACATTGGCCCGCAGTTCAATCCAAGAAGCACATGTTGAGAAAAGCGCACCGAGTGGAGTCAAAACAAAGCACACTTAGCGTTCTTCATGTGTGGCGTACAGTGACAAACTATTATACTCAGTCTCGTTAATTGTATTCGTTGCCCTGGCCAATTTATTGATGGGATATACCCGAGGCGCGAAGATATTATTTACGTTACTGGTTGGCTGTCGATTTGGGGGGGGGGGTCAGATGAGGGTGGGGGAAACAGTAAACTTATACCTGAATAAACAAGACGACACTGTCAAACAGATTGGACCAATGACAACAATGTTAAGCAAATGGTCCGGCCGTCTGTGGGTGAATTACCTTGTTTACTCATTAGAGCAGGCCTGCACAAACGCCATCCCGCCCCCCCCCCAGGCCACTTGCGGTCCGCCAGCACCTTCTTTGCGGCCCTCGAAGTAACGAAATTTGCTTTATTATTATTATTATTATTTTCTTAACAGCGTTCCCTCTCTGTCCTATTTTCTTTCACAAGTTTTTCATAACGTTTCACGGCCCGCTTCACATTCTGAGTTGGGCCGGCCCGCATTAAAGGGCCACACTTCTATTGCTGCCCACAGATACTCCTTACCAGCTAAGTGCTATTTCTTATTTTTATTTTTATACCGCTTTTTCTATTGTTTTGTTCGCTGACGAAGGCTTTCTGCCGACACGTTCGCTGTTTTGTTGCGTTTATTTTTTCAGGTTTAACCCTACTCTGTTTTACTCATTTTATTTTGTATTAACGTGATTGCAGTCTCTCCCCCTTATAGCCCCGCATTAGAGGATCGTCTTCGTTAACAAAAAAACAAAAATTTGTAAAGATAATGTTAAACACTTGCGAGCTGCTGTTTTTTAAAGGTTTATATCAAAGCAGTAACACATCATCTACAATCAATGGAATCCGTCCTTCGTGTGCTACTGAGTGACGTCTAGTAAACTTTGTAAATGTATAGCATCCTTATGTTTGATATAAAGAGAGTATTGTCCAAATACCTCGTGATGATGTATCGGATGAAAAGATTGTTTTAGTGTATATCTCTAGTTTTATGTCAAGATGGGTTTTGTGGGGGTAGGGGGTTGAGAGGGGTTGGTGGGTTGGGCAAAAAAAGGGAGGATGGGGGTAAAGTCGTTTAGTGTTTTTTTAGAATTTTGATTTCGGAATTAAATTCCCAGAAGCGCAAAATGAGTCTGATGGGGTGCCCCTCCCCCCCCCTCCCCAACTCCCTTTACCTTACTATTTTCGTCCCTAAATAACTAAAGTGAACTAGAAGATTTACACGGCTCGCTACATCGGTATTTCCTGTAATCATGGACTCCACCAGGATTGTGAAATCAGGCGTCAGAGATGTGAGGTGGTGAGAGACGTGATCGTCTGAAGATCCAACGAGCTGCAGATCCCAATAGGAGAGTTGAAGGTAAGGGGCTGGGGGGGGGGGGTTGTCTCGCTTTGATTCGATGATGATGGCGATAATGATGTGGCGATGATGGTTGCCGGAGCCAAGGGCGGCGGCAGTGGTGGTGGTGGTGGTTTTGGTGGTGGTGGTTTTGGTGGTGGTGGTTTTGGTGGTGGTGGTTTTGGTGGTGGTGGTGGTGGTGTTGGTGGCGGTGGTAGTGTTGGTGGCGGTGGTGGTGTTGGTGGCGGTGGTGGTGTTGGTGGTGGTGTTGGTNTGTTGGTGGTGTTGGTGTCGGTTGTGGTGGTGTTGGTGGTGGGGGTGGTGGTGTTGGTGGTGGTGGTGGTGTTGGTGGTGGTGGTGGTGTTGGTGGTGGTGGTGGTGGTGTTGGTGGTGGTGGTGGTGGTGGTGGTGGTGTTGGTGGTGGTGGTGGTGTTGGTGGCGGTGGTGGTAGTGGTGGTGTTGGTTGCGGTGGTGGTGGCGGTGGCGGTGGTGTAGAGATTACAGATAAGGCTTGACCCATGTGGTTTTATCCACCTTCATCTTTTTCGCATTTTCGTTGTTGTTTTTTTTCGGTGTTACGGTTTCGACTCTGATCTATGTGAGAAGGTGGCGTAGGATGGGAAGTAGAGGGTACGGCACACCCCCAGGGTGGCATTTAAAAAAAAATTGATATTAGGGCGGCATTTTCGTAACACTGTAATGCTGTTAATGTTTTTTTTTTAGTGAAAAGGGGGTAGCCGAAATTCGTTGTTCGCCCCGGTCGGCACCAACCCTAGTAACGCGACTTATGACGTAAAACATGATTTAATCATGTAGTAAAATAAACTCACTCATACGTCTGGTGACATGTATTCATATTCGCTTCATTCCATCTGTCACATTTGTATATCTACATTCTGTCGTTTCAGCACTATATTTAACACAGAAGGGAAGGTAGGTGTGTAAAGGCAGTGATGATATGTCTATGCAGGCAGTGATGGTACATCTGCACAGGCAGTGATGGTAGGTCTACATAGACAGTGATGGTAGGTCTGTACAGGTACTGATGGTAGGTCTACACAGGCACTGATGGTAGGTCTACACGGGCACTGATGGTAGATCTACACGGGCACTGATGGTAGGTCTACACAGGCGCTGATGGTAGGCCTACATAGACAGTGATGTTAGGTCTTTACAGGCATTTATATGATAGGTCCACACAGGTACTGATGGTAGGTCTATGTTATGTACAGCCGAGGATTCCTTGATTATTGAAAAACCTGGTAATAGGCCAGCCATTTTACCGGATATGATGAGAATATAAGACTGACATATTTCTTCTTTTTTTGTTTTTTTTTTTTCCTTTCACAAACCTCTTAAAATTTTGATAAATGTATCAATCTTCCCCGACAATTCCTCACTCATTTTCTGCTGGACCAGCCCCTGGAATAAATCGAATCAATATTGCTAATATAAGTTACACTCGGTATCTGACTGTTAGATCACGGCGTTGCCCCCCCCCCCAACCCAACCATGGTTATTTCTCCACAAGATCCACCACTGGCTAAGACAGCAGACGTGGAGCTGGTAATGAGGCTGCCCGTGGTGTTAGGTGAGAGCAATGTTTCACAGAGACCAACGAAACCTAAGCTTAAATGATGAGGTTATCTGATGGGGTCCGTACATCAAAGACGAGACGGAAATAGTCGGTTGAAAAACATGAGATTATAGGAAACTTATATATATATATATTTATACACACACATATATAGTGACATTTGTGTTGTTGGGTCTTGCTTGGGTATATCAAAAACATATATTTCTTCCCATCTCCTCCATGTGTCTAAACAATATATGTCAGTTTTTACTTTCGTTGAGACGAAGAGTCCATACTGACAGGAAATACCAATGTAGCCGGACGTGTCATTCCCTTGGTAAACCTAAGTTACTTGGTGACAAAAAAGGGGGGGGGGGGGTAGAAGTGGACCATCAGAGTCTTTTTTTTTAGGGGGGGGGGGGGTAGAATTGGACCATCAGAGTCTTTTTTTTAAATTCTAAAGTTCACACATTTTACACCCCCCTCCCCCCCCCACACACACAAAAATAATAAATAAATAAATAAAATTTAAAATATCAGCTTACAACTCAAATCAACATTGATGAATTTTTTTAATTTTTTTTTTTGTTGTTGTTCTTTTCTAAAATGCTTTTTGCCTTACGATCTAAAACACATTTTTTTTTGTCTCAAACAATGTGAAGTTATCAAATAAGTTATTGGATGCTGAAGTAATGACCGGAAGACATGGGCCTAGAGAAGGACCGAATGCCGGCTTCGGCTTCGGTTTCAGCGCCGAAAGTGGCCATTTTATTACTTTCGGCCAAATTTCGGTTTCGGCCGAAAGGGAAAGTTAACTTTCGGCTTAATTTCGGTTTCGGCCGAAATAGAAAAGTTAACTTTCGGGGGTTTTTTCGGTTTCGGCCGAAATTGACTTAGACAAGTGACTGAGGTTTTCGGTCATCTAATACTCAGCGAAAGCGATATTTAACAACAAACTAAGCGATCTTTAAGAACAAACTAAACGATCTTTAAGAGCAAATAAAGTGATCTTTAAGGACAAATTAGGCGATCTTTGAGAACAAACTAAACGATATTTAACAAAAAACTAAGTGACATTACCAACAAACTAAACGATCTTTAAAACAAACTAAGCGATCTTTAAAAACAATTTAAGCGATCTTTAATAAAAAAAACTAAACTATTTTAAAAAACAAACTAAGCGATTTTTAAGAACGAACTAAATGATCTTTAAGAACAAAACAAATGATCTTTAATAGTAAATTATATAATTTATAAGAATAAACTAAGCGATCTTTAACAGAAAACTAAGTGTTCTTTAGGAACAAACTAAAAGATCTTTAAGAACAAACTAATCGATCTTACAGAATAAAATCAATTATCTATAAGAACAAACTAAGCGATCCTCAACAACAAAATAAGCGATTTTTAATAACAAACTAAAAGATCTTTAAACAAAAACTAAGCGATCTTTAAGAACAAACTAATCAATCTTAAAAGAAACTTAGCGATCTTTTTTGAACAAAATAAATGATCTTTAATAAAAAAAAACTAAAAGATCTTTAAACAAAAACTAAGCGATCTTTAAGAATAAACTAAGCGATCTTAAAAAACAAAATAAACGATTTTTAACAACAAACTAAGCGATATTTATGAACAAACAAACCGATCTTTAAGAACAAATAAAGCGATCATTAACCAAATACTGAACGATCTTTAACGACAAACTAGCGATCTTTAAGAACAACCTAAACGATCTTTAACAACAAAATGTTATATTAGATTTTTATTTATTAATATTCACGATTATCTCATTTTTTTTTTTAAAGAATGTAAATATTTATACTTTCTCCCATCATTTTCGATGTATGCAGAATGTATGCGGGAACGAATTTCAAAATATTTAAATATTTCATTTTTTGTTTCGGCTTCGGCTTCGGTTTCGGCCGAAAGTCATTTTTAAACTTTCGGCCTATTTCCGGCTTCGGCCGAAATCAGAAAAATCACTTTCGGTCGGTCTCTACATGGGCCAAATGCTTTTTGGAACACTGACCACCGCGGCCACCAACTTCGGCCATTTTTATTTGTGTGTTGTTCAAGGACAGAGGAAGAACCTCAGGTCTGCTTCCCGTTGACATCTGATTATAGTGGCCGGTAATAACAGTGTCAACGAAGACCGGATGCTGTTTTAAGGTGCGAGAAACGACGTCACTACCGTTTTCGGTGTCTGAGATAACCCCGGTCGTTCCATTACAGCAGCGGTTCTCAAACCCGTGGGTCGCGATCCATTTGCTGGATCGTCTAGGACCACCGGAAAACACATATTTATGAAGTAGCAACGAAAACAATTTAATGGTTGGGGGTCAACACAACATGAAGAACTGTATTAAAGGGTCGCGGCGTTAGGAAGGTTGAGAACCACTGTAATACAGAGTTTGGTGTTTTGGTTTTTTTGGCCACCCCTCGCAGACCCTAAGTTATTAGGTGTTCGTACTGAGACTGGTGCGAATGATGAGAGGGCAATAGTTGAGATTATGCACGCTCTGGAAAACCCGTACAATGGATTAAAGAGATTAAGATGCTTTGTATTCCAAGGCTATTGTTCTGGAGCGAGGGTTCTTAAACTGTCAGATATGACCATACCCACTGTAGAAAACTTTTGTAATGAAATCAATTTGACATATACGTCACTAGTCAATGCAGATATCTTATGTCATCGAACCAAAGGTCACATATGTCAACAGACACTACATGTTACTAAAGAAATCACACCCAAGGTCACAAATGTCAGCTGTCACCACTGGTAGCTTATGTAATCACACCAAGGGCCACCAGTGTCATTTGTCACTGTGGATAACGTATGTGCTCACACCAAAGATCACATATGTCAATTGTCAGTGAGAATAACTTATGTACTCACACCAAAAGTCATATATGTCAATTGTCAGTGAGAATAAATTATGTCGTCATCAAGGGTCATAAGGTCTGTTTTCAATGAGAATAACTTATCTACTCACACCAAAGGTCACCAATGTCAATTGTCAATGACAATAACTTATGTCGTCACCAAAGGTCACATATGTCAATTGTCAATGAGAATAACTTATGTACTCACACCAAAGGTCACATATGTCAATTGTCAATGAGAATAACTTATGTACTCACACCAAAGGTCACAAATATCAGTTGTAACGGCGGATAACTTATGTACTCACACCAAAGGTACATATGTCAATTGTCACTAGGGGTAGCTTATGTGCTCACTCCAAAGGTCACATATGTCCATTGTCACTCGGGGTAGCTTATGTACTCACACCAAAGGTCACATATGTCCATTGTCACTCGGGGTAGCGTATGTACTCACACCAAAGGTCACATATCTTCAAGCGCAAATGTTATTTTTCAAACGCCGTTTCTTTCTCTTCGGTACAAATCGATTTCAGCTCAAACCACGTAATACACCACCACACCAGCTTCCAGGACCACCGCCCCCTTCTTAACAACCTCATTTTCTTGTCACGAATCCACACCACCCCCTCCTTCCCCCACCCCTTCCTTTTCCCCAACCTTTTTTTTCTTCCTTTTTTTTTTTTTTTCGTTTTTTCCGCCCCCTTCTTAACAACCTCATTTTCTTGTCACGACTCCACACCACCCCCTCCTTCCCCCCCCCCTTCCTTTTCCCCAACCTTTTTTTTCTTCCTTTTTTTTTTTTATACGGTTTTCTCCGTGGCTTGAAGGACAACAATTATAGTTAAAAACCGGCGCGTCCGTTAAATTGTGGGCGGCCATTATCACGTGAGACGGACGCACAAGGCGTTGCCAACAACGTGTTTAACAAAACAAAAAAATCTGGCCACATGCCTTATTGTAATGACTTCCTGTGGGAGAAAAAGACAACAACAAAAAAAAAAACAAATAAAAAAAATTGCGTCCCTTGTAGAAATATTTTATATAAAAAAATAAAAAATTTGCCTAATGTGTATGTGTTTCTTGTGGGCTTCAATATGTGACCGTTCACCTCGGTTGTTAATGTCATCAGATTACCTGCTGGGGATCAATATTATGAATATGGAGGTACATTGTCTTAAAAGTGTAATTTGCATATTTTGCACATTTGTTTTGTGCTCCACTTCCCAACCTGAGCACATAAAATGTTATAAAGACCCCCTTGTCGTACCTTACATTGCCCAAACCCCTATAAAATGTGAATACAACCCCCCCACCCAACCCCTGAGACTCTCTCCCACCTTCCCCCACCTTTTCCCAATAATCTTCGAATCCTCCACCCCCACCCACCTGCGAGGCGTTTCCATTTGTTAGAGAAACAGGGCTCCGCAGGAAGAGACAAGAAATTTATAAACTTAAAAAAAAAGATCTATCCCAGACGACGCCAGCAAAGAGTGCACTTCCCATCTAGTAAAGTTACTTGACAAAGCATGCACTCAAGGGCAACACTATATAGAGAATCGCAGTTAGTGCCCCTAACCCCTAACCATTTTTTTTTTTCCTTTCTTCCAGGTTTGCAGCCTCACACATTTTCCACGCCATTGATTTATTATGTCCAATCTCCTTTTATACCGCAGATTTTTAACACCGTAATTTAAATTGAGATTATTTCCGGTAAAACAAAACCAAAAAGAACGTACGCACCAAACTCACCTGCCATGTTTTTAAGCATCTCATTTAAGCGCAGTCATCGGGAATTTTTTTTATTTTGCGCGCTATGGAGCCCCAGCGTTAGTGGCGGACGTTTTAAACATATGTATGATTATGTACGGCCACGTAACAAGGAAACGAGGGCTTGCCAAAGAAATGTTGCAGGGCACCACAAGAGGAGGGAGAAGACGCGGAAGACAAAGAAAAGGGTGGGAGGATAACATCAAAGGGTGGACAGGACTAACACTGGGCGATGCAGTGCGTAGTGCTGAAGACAGAGAGGAAATGGAGGAGGATGGTTCACATGTCATCTGTGGCGCCCCAACGGTCCAAGGACTAAGGGACATGAGGATGAGGATGATTATGTATGCTGATGATATGTTAATACATTAGTGGCTAAACCTTTAAATCAGCGGTTCTCAGCCTTCCTAATGTCGCGACCCTTTAATACAGTTCCTCATGTTGTGATGACCTTCAAAATTATTTTCGTCGCTACATCCTTCATAAAAATGTGTTTTTCCTATGGTCTTAGGCGCCCGAAAGGACCCACAGGTTGAGAACAGTTGCTTTAAATAGTTATTTAGGCTTTGGTCGTTGTACTTTGGCGTGATAGTCTCCAACACTTGTGGTAATGTAGTATTCTAAACAGATGGGTCCAACATGTGCAAGGTCTTGCCATGTCTGATGCACTCTTATCATGTGGGGGGGGGGGGAAGGGAAACGGCCCCCGTACTTAAACGCTCACTGGCATTTGCGACGCCACCCCTTAACGGATACTCTCTAACACGTCCGCTGCGGTATTCCCTATCTGTTTTCATACAACTTTTGTACAACTAAAAACAGCCAAAGGAGGAAACTTCAGGAAACCTTAACACAATTTAGCATTAATTAGCATTACATTTTTTTTTTAAATCACAATTAAAAATATCACTATATATATTTGTTTCTTGCTTTTTGCCTTTGGCTTTGAGAAAGAGGATCGTTCTTTTAAAATAAAAAAAAAAATTAAATACAAATATTGATTCCTTTTATTTTCCAATCTTTTAATTATATTATTTACCGTTATTGAATTTCATGTTTTTAGTTCGCCAATGTCGTATGTTTCAAATTACGACAACAAAAAATAATATACGACAACAAAAAAATAATATATATATATATATATTCTTACCTCCTCTTATAGACTCGTGACGTTTTTGTTATGAAATGGCGATAGGTTTACATTTAGAAAGATTAATGTCAGCATTGTTTCCACATTTACAGAAACATGTCGTGACAGTGGTTCTCATCGTTGTCAAAATGTTGATTTTTTTTTTTTAAAATCACGGAAATCTAGATTCAATGACGTCACAACGTCCCCCCTCTCCGTCTTACGGTAGGTTCCATGGTGTTGTTGTTTTTATTTGAAGTCATTGGATGGACATCATCTAATGTTCTATGGCAGTGGTTCTCAACCCTCCTAATTTCGCGACCCGCAGTTTGAGAACCGCTGTCCTATGGCAATGTAAAAGGGGGACCAATAATTTGGGGGCGGGGGGGTGGGTATTATCCACCGTAAAGCCTAATAATAAACCCTTCAAGAACTCATTCATTATAACGTTAGATATTTCAGTTAATGATGAAATTTCGATGCAATATATAGATATTGAAAACTCTTCTGTGAACGGTCCTTGATACGTCGTCGGACAATGACGCAGGAAAAGGGGAGGGGGGTCCGGTTGCGAAACTACCCCCCCCCCACTTATATTCAAAGGAAACAATTCCCCTCGCCTGAAGGGATTTCACGTAAAAGGGACGGCAAAAAGCTTGGGACACCCCAGGTGGCGCTGAACCGAGCTACGCCACTGTTGGGTAGATGCTGTTCATCAATTTGTGGTAAGCCAGTTGTGGTGCATTAGAGTTGACTCAGTCCGAAGTCAGTTAAGTCAATAAATGTTGTAATAGAGTTGGCTCAGTCCACGGTCAATCAAAGCCAATCGATATTGTAAAAGAGTTGACGGACACTGACACTAATCAAGATTAAAATCTTTCGAACTGTGTATGCATGGGGCGTGTTAAAATTTCGGCCAAGGGTTTTTGAAATGAGTTATTTGATATCCCCGACTTTCGAGTGCTGTCTCGTGATGTGGCCCCCAGACCAATGTTGGTGTCTCAGCCAGTCCCACCTGCCCTTATTTCGTGATTCACTTACAAAACGTCAATGGCAAAGGTGCTGTGAATGGATCGTATGGCTCGAAGGATCCTGCCTGCCTCTGACTATATGGGGATCTCCGCCTTAACATCTCTGCCTTCATCTGGGCATTTCCACCTCTGCACATGTGCCTTCCTCTGACTACCTAGGGGTATACGCCTTAACATCTCTGCCTTCATCTGACTACATTGGGTTATCCACCTCTGCATATGTGCCTTCCTATGAGTACGTAGGGATCTACGCCTTAACATCTGCTGACTTTAAAAAAAAGCTTAACACTCTACAAAAATGCATCTTTTTTATATGTTTGTCTCCTTCCATGTTATTTAGTTCCTTATTCCCCTTGAGTACATCTCAGTACTCAGTACTCTACCAGTGGGGGTGGGCAACTTGAGCCGTTCAAAAAAGTGCTGCACTCAATCTTTTTGAAGAGCTTTGCTTTAATTGGATTTTTTGGGGGGTTTTGAGGAGGGAATGATGTAAAAGGGGGGGGGGATGAATGTGTGGATAGAGGGCTGGTGGCCCCGGGGTGGGGCTTATCTTGAATTCAGGTGAGTGGGGGATTTTCAATTCCAGACTGTCTTTTTTTAAAAATAGATTTTAAATAATTGATTTGTGTGCTCTTTGTTAGCTAGGCTGGATGACGTCACTCGAGTTTACAACACTCTTTTGGTGTTTAGCTGAGATTTGAAGTCAAGCTTCATTGGCGGGGAGTCATAGGTGGGGAGTCATAGACCCTGCAGTCATACGTCTGGAGTCACGGGCCGGGTGTCATAGGTAGAGAGTCATAGACCGTGAGTCATATTCTAGAGTCATATGCTGGGAGTCATAGGAGGAGAGTCACAGACCGGGATTCATGTGTCTGGGGTCATAGGCTGGGAGACATAGATGGAGAGTCACAGACCGGGAGTCGTGTAATCAAATTTCCTTTAAATTTTTGTTTTGTTAAAAGATCTCATCAATTTTTCTCTATACCGAAACTATTTGAGTGTTTGTTTTTTCGCGGTCAGTGTTACGCTGGTGCCCATCAGAACATTATGCAGATAGACTTCACTTGTTCCTCACTAATGGAAGCAAAATGGGGGAGGGAGGAGACGGGGGTGAAATCATTAAAAGGGAAAAAAATAGGAA
The DNA here is from genome assembly GCA_964033795.1 of Lymnaea stagnalis. Taxonomy (NCBI): domain Eukaryota; kingdom Metazoa; phylum Mollusca; class Gastropoda; family Lymnaeidae; genus Lymnaea; species Lymnaea stagnalis. The sequence continues at coordinate 109,240 of CAXITT010001085.1, read as the reverse complement.
AAAAAGTTATTTCTACAAATAATAATAATAATTATGACATTGTTGTTGCTCACTCCAATCACATAAGACAGTTCTTTCAGTTAGTGTCAAAGTTATTGAAAACTCTTTGTTATCCATGCATAAATTACAATTACATTTAAACTACCACACCCACATACAAAGTTTAAAATATCAACTTCTTTTTTTTTTTGGTTTTAATTCTGAGCGCTAAGTACATAGTAAGAATCCATATCAAGGCGAACATTACGTCGAAATTCAATACTCCCATGCTTTTTTTCCTAATCTGAACAACTCTAAGCAATATGGACAATTTTCAAAATGTTCAAATTTTTAAAGAAAATAATAAAACACGTGATTGAAAATTGAGTTGCCACTTAGTTTGTGTTTTGATATGCCTTCTTAAATCTTACGCACGATAGCACCATCTTATATTTTCTTCATTCCGCGCTTGATTTTGAAATTTGTATTCATGGGCGTGTGTCAAGAAACGAGTCAATTGGGTAGGCAAAAACGTCTGAGACGCTCAAAATCCATTTCATCCTTCGCCGTGGATGTCGTTTTCAGCCATCGAGCGCTCCACAAACCAGACCTACAAGCAGCTCAATGTGACTCAAGGTGTACATTAAACACAGACAACATGAAATACATTTATTTAAGATTTGATTTTTTAATTTTTTTTTTATTCCCAAAATGCAGCGGAATATATTTAGCGTCTTAGAGTATCGGTGGCATCCGAAAATGTGACCTTAACTGTAGAAGATGAAAATTCCCTGTAATCTATAAATAACTGTATCCCATCTCACACCGCGCACGAGAGTTTCAAGTGAAGAGTTTATCAGATTGCCGCCAGGAATTGTGTTGGAGAGTTTCTGTGTGTGTGTGTTTTTTTTTTACCTCATCGCTGTGGGGGAAAAAAAGGAAAGAAAGACAGATTCCAGCCTTAGGAATTTTGTGGGCTTAGGCTGACAACGAAGTTTTGATCAAAGTGATGAGCATCTTCTTCCAATGATAAACAGAACTTGGGTTGTTTGGGGGGGGGGGTGTGGGGTGGGGTGGGGGGGGGGGGTGGGGGGGGGGGGGGGGGGGAGAGAATCGCTCCTGGGATATGTCTGATAGATGGGTGGGCGCTCAGACAGGAGTGTCAGATTTTAGGCAAAGCAGGACCTGACAGCACTCGATGGTGGTGTGTTCATCAATCCACAGTGTGGTCAACTGTACTCGATGGTGGTGTGTTCATCAATCCACAGTGTGGTCAACTGTACTCGATGGTTGGTGTGTTCATCAATCCACAGAATGATCAACTGTACTCGATGGTGGTGTGTTCATCAATCCACAGTGGTCAACTGTACTCGATGGTAGTGTGTTCATCAATCCACAGTGTGGTCAACTGCACTCGATGGTGGTGTGTTCATCAATCAACAGTGTGGTCAACTGCACTCGATGGTGGTGTGTTCATCAATCCACAGTGTGGTCAACAGCGTTCGACGATGGGATCCACAGCACTCCATGGGGGTGTGTTCATGACCTGACAGTGTGGTCAACAGCGCCTGATGGTGGTGTGTTATTTATCACTTTATTATTATTCATGATCACTAACAAATTCGAGATTGAATATAGCATAGATGAGATGTTTCCCTTCTAAGCGTAGATGTTTGAAACGATCCAACTATATATAACACCAAAAAAGCAAGTCGAGCCGAAGCTATCTAATATCTCAGTGGCGTGCATCCTTGAGAGATATATGTTAAAGCTAACTTGAGTGTCGTCGATAAATGAAAGAGGATAAATTTCGGAATTCTGATATTAAAGCTCAGATGACTGCATTAAGAGGATTGCAATAAAAATCTGGCCACTAGTGGTGCTGTCATCATTTGCGTCAACTTGGTGGTCAGCCCTGATTCGTTTTGTAAATTCTTGTCGGAATGTGTGTGTAAAACACCGAGAAGTGTAGCGCTTATGGGGGTAAAACATCTTAAAATAGCTTAGTGTTAATGTCAGTAAAACATCTTAAAATAGCTTAGTGCTAATGTCAGTAAAACATCTTAAAATAGCTTAGTGCTAATGTCAGTAAAACATCTTAAATTAGCTTAGTGCTAATGTCAGTAAAACATCTTAAAATAGCTTAGTGCTAATGTCAGTAAAACATCTTAAAATAGCTTAGTGCTAATGTCAGTAAAACATCTTAAAATAGCTTAGTGCTAATGTCAGTAAAACCTCTTAAAATAGCTTAGTGTTAATGTCAGTAAAACATCTTAAAATAGCTTAGTGCTAATGTCAGTAAAACATCTTAAAATAGCTTAGTGCTAATGTCAGTAAAACATCTTAAAATAGCTTAGTGTTGATGTCAGTAAAACATCTTAAAATAGCGCAGTGCTAATGTCAGTAAAACATCTTAAAATAGCTTAGTGCTAATGTCAGTAAAACATCTTAAAATAGCTTAGTGTTAATGTCAGTAAAACATCTTAAAATAGCTTAGTGCTAATGTCAGTAAAACATCTTAAAATAGCGCAGTGCTAATGTCAGTAAAACATCTTAAAATAGCTTAGTGTTAATGTCAGTAAAACATCTTAAATAGCTTAGTGTTAATGTCAGTAAAACATCTTAAAATAGCGCAGTGCTAATGGGAGTCAAATTGTCTTGAATTGTGTTTCGCCGAGACACCCCATAAAGTAAAGCTTATCATATACGGGTTTTTTTTTTTTTTACCTATTAATCTAAAAACAAATTTAATAATTTCTGGTGGTCATATGCGTCAGGGAAACTGAAAATGTGAACATGGTGGCTAATGTCAACCTAGAACGGTCTGAGCTGACATTACATCATCATTAAAATTTAAATGCACGAGTATCAGTTGCACGTTGGCACGTGCTGGAGAGCTTTTCGTTTCATTTCATAGCCATTCTATCGACTTCAATTGGTAAATAGAGAGCTCGACTTCAAGTTTCTGAATCTCTTATTTCAGATTCCATTTTGAAGGCCGTGTGTCAAAATTAATCATTTGTGATGCAGCGTAGAGTTGATATAGACGTTCCTCGCTGGTGTTAGTAAATTTAACAGGATTCCATTTGATTTACAGTAGATTTACACGAGGGTGTGTGTCGATTCACAGCGGAGCGAGTCGTGATTTGAAAAGTTCAGAAACTTTGGCGGATGACGTCATTTAAGTAATCGAACAACCGAACAATGAAAAGAGCGATTGTTTGGGACCACGCATAACGACTTTTTTAGCTATACGCGTCACATTAGCACCTGCTGTGGGAATATCGAGGCCGAGGTATCCAAGGGCGTACTCGATTCCAATTCCATCATGCTCGGCTATCGACCCCCTTGTCCCAGTAAGCTTTTTGGAAGGATAAATTGAGTTGCCTGGTGTGCTTTGCTCCACAGTAGCCTAGATCCTAACATAAATCTACACAGACGGGGGAAAATGTAATCATGGGGCAAAGAGATTTAATATACGTCTTATTTCATATCATTTTTATTGGATTGTGTTAGGGTTTTTGTGTGTCTGTGCCCTAAATGAACGGTTCTCAGTTTGAAGCACGCGTTCATAAGAAATGCTAGTAAGCTGAAGAGGAATAATAGTGTACAATGAAATTTTGAGATTCGTCGGCATTACTTTGAAGAGGTTAGTCAAGAACAAAATGTAAAATTGTTTAAAGTTTAGGGGGGTATATTTGCAGCGGTTGCCTAGGAAACGAACCAGAGGTGTCGTTAAATTCAAGGAAGCACAACCACTGTGTAATTCAGCCCATTAGGAGTTACATTCCCTTTGCTTCGGTTCTTATCAATATATATATTTATATATATACATATATTACTAGCTTCTGAAATATAATTCTAAAATCCTAGCAAGAGTAGTTTCAGATGATTTTTTTTTTAAAATAAACTGAATTAGTGAGCCCACCATTGCAGTCCGCCTTCCAGTCGCACTGTTCCGTTCTATCTGTCAGGTCATTAGCGCCAACGCTTCTGTAAATGACGAGGGAGAGATGTCCGGCTAACAAGAAGATTTGGCAATACTCAGGTAATTGATAGCAATTGGAAGCGTGGCATTTTTGTGTGGGTGGGTGGCAAATCTCTGGTAAATGGTAGCAAATGAAAGAGTGGCATTCTGTGTGGGTGGGTGGCAATTCTCTGGTAAATGGTAGCAAATGAAAGAGTGGCATTCTGTGTAGGTGAGTGGCAATTCTCTGGTAAATGGTAGCAAATGAAAGAGTGGCAGTCTGTGTAAAAAAAGAAGAGGGGGGGGGGGGGGCGAGAGAGTGGCGACCAATAAGACACAAGTAAATGTTAAAGTCTCCATTTTTCCAGTTCAATCTATTGGAATCACGCTAATAATATTCTTTTTTTAAACCCGATTCCTAATCTCCTTAATCTCCGTTTACAATAAAAAAAAATATTAAAAAAGAAAGAAAGAAAGAAAAGAAAAAATGTTGTTTTTTTAATGAGGAAAAGAAAATGAGTTTTAAAAAAATCTTCCATAATCGGGAAGAACCTGCATTTAGGAAATTTCTTTCGGTTTTTTTCTCTCTTTTTTTTTCTTTTGCTTTGTTAACCCACACCGCCCCTACGTCCAACCCACCCCATTTTTCCCCTATGCGGCTCGGGTTAGAAGGTCAACGAATCCCAACTCGTGTGTCTGCAACTGTTGACTTGCACGCTTGTTTATGGCAAGAGTTCTCTAACTTGATTTTCCGCAGGGTAACATGGAGATCAATAAGGACTTGAGAGGAAAATGAAACTGTCACTGCACCCCCCGGCACCCCTGGCCCCCCCCCCCCAGTCTTTTTTTTTTTTGTTTTTTTTTGGGTGTCTCGTTAACAATGTCTTGTTTGAACTCAGACGTTTGCGAAGATCGTAGAACATGTGTATGCTATATGACGTTCCATCGTAAAACATGTGTATGCTTTATGACGTTCCATCGTATCTATTGATTGTCACTGAGACTTGAAAACGTTGGGGGTGAAAAAGATCTGAGGAGTCGTGTGCAACTGGTGCAGCATGGTCAGTGTAAGGCCGCGAGTTACGGGCTAGAGTATTTCATACGAGAAAATAGTTCTAATCCGTTCAAATTTGTGGATGGTTTGAAGTGGTTTCTAAACGTGGGTGTGTGTATTTAATGTATGAATTTAATCGTTGGAAACTATGAATTTATCTTAGCACGCTATGGATTTGCCTTAGTAAACTATGAATTTGTCTTAGTAAGCTATGAATTTATCGTAGTAAACTATATGTTTATCTTAGTTAACTATGAATTTGTCTTTGTAAACTTTCAATTTGTCTTAGTTTACTATGAATTTGTCTTCGTAAACTGTGAATTTGTCTTCGTAAACTGTGAATTTGTCTTCGTAAACTGTGAATTTGTCTTCGTAAACTGTGAATTTGTCTTCGTAAACTGTGAATTTGTCTTGGTAAAATGTGAATGTGTTTTAGTAACCTATGAAATGTCTCATCGTGCTCTATCATCTTATCAGCGATGTCATTTAGGTAACTTACTTGTTGTTTGTTTTTAAATTTCAAATTAATTATAAAAAAAAATAAATAAATTTGGGGTAGTAATTTATTTATTTATAGTTATGTAAGGAGGGGTTGGGAGATGCCCGCTGACCTATACAGTTTTAGAACCCATGCTTTAATTGAACAGGTACATTGCGTAAGCTGAGTATCAGTGTGTCACTTCCGTTTTTTTTAAAACCAAAAACCTATCCCATAATTCATTAAAATGATGTTGTATGGCGTCACTCCTTACGTGGGAATACATCTGTACCTATGTCCTTTGTATTTTATTTAATGTAAGTCTTTAATGCTCTTTTCAACCTAAAATTGCTTTTAATGTCCTTTTTTCTTGCTTGGAAGTTCTCTGATCCCCCCCCCCCCTTATTGTTATCTATAAAAGTATATGACGTCATCTCATTTATCTAGCTTCCGCAGCAACCAGTTCTAGCTAAGAAACTGCACCCCCCCCCCCCACCCCTAAAGATCTCGTGAACAGAAAAGAAAGATGGCGGATTGCTGTAAAAGGGGAAGCAACGGGAACGAAAACGGTGATGTATGAGTTATCGGCCGTAAATTGTGTGTCCTGTCAGGTCACCCAAGTGGCGCCCCTCCCCTTTCACATCTCATCCTTTTCATAACACAACAGTGAATCCACGGGCCCATTCCACAACAATGGGGCCCTCGAGATGATGCCAATCTATGGCAGACCATATCAAACAGGGTCTGTGGCTGCGATACAAATAGCATGTATGACGATGAAATAAGCCGACACTAACGTCACATAACCAATATCCTAGCAGCGCTTTCACTGTAAAATTTAATGGTGTGAATTATTGAAGGAATAATGATGAGGAACTGAACTCAGCAGAAGACGATCTCTTCTGGTTTACACTGTAAAAAAAAAAAAACTAATTCAAAAAGGGTAAAATTTGCCGGTAAACAGTTGCCTAAAACTTACATTTAATCTACAGAAATACAAGATTCAAAATGGTTACTCTAAACATTTCACTTCCGTTTACCCTAATGAATTTTTTTTTTAAAACTAAAAAAACAATCAATCGTCATTTAATATCATATTGGCGAAACAATTATTTTTTTTATTTATCACGCCATTCCTGTAGGGAAAATTATGCTTTGTTGGAGTAGACAAATCAAATATCTTTAGATGATTCATTTTAACATATTCACCCGAAGTCCTCGAATTCTGAGTATTCCCGTTCTATCGAACTGTGTTTCATTCTATATGTATGATCAGAGCATGTCTGGATAGTTTCTGGTGCTCTGTGTAACCATCTGCTTGTTGCTTCCAAAGCCATTCGCTATCATTTTCTTTGTACGGCATGGCAAAACTCTCACACTAAGGTTATTTCTTATAAGAAAGATGGGAAAGAGAAAGAGATCATTTAAAAAGAAACAGTGACCACATGTTGATTTACGAATATCTCTGTGGAACAAACAGCCATCAACATCAAGGCGCGGCTCTTTAATCTGACGTAACGTTGAAATCTAAAATAGTATTAACAACAACAACCGAATTAAAAAAAAAAATTAAAAAATTAAAAAATAATAATAATAAGACGTCGAATAGGAGAAAAGAGAACTTGAGTTTTGGTTCCGTGCAACAAGTTCACTCTGGGGCCACCAGTCGGAGATTCTTGAGAACCGCATTGCACGTTAGATTTACAGCCGGAAATAACAAATGTTGACTCGCGCGGGAGATAAAGGGTTAAATATTCAGCTACGTATTGGCAATATAGAGACGCGCTGAGGAAGCCAAGCCTTTCACCACCCCCCTGCCCCCCTCCCCCCCCCCCCAATTATATGGAGGAGATGTCACTTCTAGGAATTTAATATAGCAACTGTATATTTAATATCGTTGTCACTCTTACAACTCAACAACAATTTTCTTAAAAAATAAATTAAATTGGATCTTCTGCTGTACAGAGTTTTATATCTTCTCATAATAAATAAAAGGGTTACCGTGACATAACAAGACAACAACGTCAACCCTCCCCCCCCCAATCCCCAAACCCACCCCCCTCACCCTCCCTAAAAATAAATTAAATTTGATCTTCTGCTGTACAGAGTTTTATATCTTCTCATAATAAATAAAAGGGTTACCGTGACATAACAAGACAACAACGTCAACCCTCCCCCCCCCAATCCCCAAACCCACCCCCCTCTCCTTCCTATAATAAGGTTTTGCCGTGTCTTGTTGCTCGCCCTCGGCATAACCTCGCTAATTAAAACTAATTAGTACAGTGAGACGAGGACGCTGTTACACAAAGCCCTAGCTTCATGAGAGTACCCAACGCTCATGACATTGTCAACAGTATGTGCCATAAACAATAAACAGCGGTTCTCAGTCTCCGCTCTACCATTGCCAAATCTCCTATATAGTTATACAAGCTTCCCACCCCCCCCCCCCCCCCCGATAATTCCTTACTGACAATAATCCTACTGACAAAGTCTCCAACTATGTCCCTACTGACAAGGTCGCCAAATGACAAAGCCCCTACTAACTATAGCTATCTTTTTTTCTGTTTCCTCCACCCGCCCCCTTTTTTGTTTTGCACTTAACATACTCATAAACGGAGACCGTCTCTTTATTTCTAGAGACGTGATGGGTCATACAATAGAGGTTCTCAATCTGTGCCCCGCACGCATTTCTCTTGTGTTCTGTGGCCGCTCCAACAATTATTTATTTTTTTTTTAAATATCCGAAACATTACTGTTGTCTATGACATAAGGTGGTCAAAAGGCAGACCTAATGGGCTCCCACATAGAAATTGATTCTATTAAATGGACATCACAAGCTTTCATTGTAAAGAGTTTGTTTTGTTATTTAAAAAAAATAATAATTTAAGCTTCTTCCACCATTTTAGTTGTTTTTTTTTTTTATTACTCTGATTTACCGTGTGCTGTGAGCTCTCCACTCTATTAGTTTACTAACACAGGTAAAGTAGTTTACTAACACAGGTAAAGTAGTTTACTAACACAGGTAAAGTAGTTTACTAACACGGAACACGGGTAAAGTAGTTTACTAACACTGGTAAAGTAGTTTACTAACACTGGTAAAGTAGTTTACTAACACGGAACACGGGTAAAGTAGTTTACTAACACTGGTAAAGTAGTTTACTAACACTGGTAAAGTAGTTTACTAACACGGAACACGGGTGAAGTAGTTTACTAACACTGGTAAAGTAGTTTACTAACACTGGTAAAGTAGTTTACTAACACGGAACACGGGTAAAGTAGTTTACTAACACTGGTAAAGTAGTTTACTAACACTGGTAAAGTAGTTTACTAACACGGAACACGGGTAAAGTAGTTTACTAACACTGGTAAAGTAGTTTACTAACACTGGTAAAGTAGTTTACTAACACGGAACACGGGTAAAGTAGTTTACTAACACGGAACACGGGTAAAGTAGTTTACTAACACGGAACACGGGTAAAGTAGTTTACTAACACGGAACACGGGTAAAGTAGTTTACTAACACGGAACACGGGTAAAGTAGTTTACTAACACGGAACACGGGTAAAGTAGTTTACTAACACGGAACACGGGTAAAGTAGTTTTCTAACACGGAACACGGGTAAAGTAGTTTACTAACACGGGTAAAGTAGTTTACTAACACGGAACACGGGTAAAGTAGTTTACTAACACGGAACACGGGTAAAGTAGTTTATTAACACAGCCAAAGTAGTTTACTGACACAGCCAAAGTAGTTTACTGACACAGCCAAAGTAGTTTACTGACACAGCTAAAGTAGTTCACTGACACAGCTAAAGTAGTTCACTGACACACCTAAAGTAGTTCACTGACACAGCTAAAGTTTTCACAGTGTATGTTCCTTACACGTGGCCCTGCAAACTGTTCAATAGGTATGCTCATGCCAACGGTCAGTCTAATGCTCAGTTCACACGATCAAATTGTGCGTCAAATTTTCGTCAAATTTCTTTTTGAACGCACTATTTAATTTTACTATGTAATATTTTGTAACATAATATAGAGCGTTCAAAAATAAATTTGACGAACATTTGACAAAAATTTAATAGTGTGAAAATGGTAATTACTTGAAGGGATATCGCCATTGCAGTACTTTGATGTCTGGCTAAGACCAAAAAGATGTTCCACGCCATGGATCGAAGCTGATTTACGTAATATTTGATGGATTGTCTGTAGTCTGTCTTCTATTCCCTGTTTTATGACAAGAACAAAACCCTCGTTAGTAACATTTGATCGATTGTCTGTAGTCTGTCTTATATTACTTTTGTATTACGACAACAAAACCCTTGTTACGTAACCTTTGATGGCTTGTCAGTAGTCTGTCTCCTATTCCCTGTTGTATGGCAAAAACAAAGCCCTCGTTACGTAATATGCATTGATTTAATCCAGGTCGTTCATTGAACGCACCGCTTATGAACACACCTGTACTAACCATGCCCAAACAGCGCCCCCCGCCCCCCACACACTTCCACACCCCCCCCCCACTCTACCGCAGTGGCCAAAGTAGAAAGTTGTGTTCGGTTTTATTGCCTGGAGAGCCAAGCCGTGTTATTGAGTTGTTCCTCCATTTGGAGAACAGAGGGATTACTTTGTTACCAGGAGAACAGTTGGATCTCCCTCACACGCCCTCACACGCGTGCACAGTCAGCCACACACATATGCTCACACACAACCACTCAGTTCCATTCCCTCATATTTTCTAAAATATTATGTTATACTTTTTATACTTGTTATCTTTTTTTGATTTGTTGTTCGTCCTTCGCATGGCTATATTCCACGACGAGAGTACGCAGTTGGCCTGCCAGTCCTATTTGTGACTTGAAAGCTTTCCCGCACGTGGGACACTCGCTGTTTTTTTTTGGGGGTACTAGTTGGAGTTGAGTCGACTTTATTTTCCTTGTCGTGCGCTTTCAGTGGGCGTGAGCGGTGCGCTTATTCTCCGAGGGTTGCGCTCCGACAGTGAGTCTGCCACGCCAGCTTGTAAGATGTTCAATGTTCATGGATTTGAGCAAAGTTTTTAGACAGTTCTTGAAGCTTTGTTTTTTTTTCTGCCACTACAGAGTTCACCGGACATGTGGCAGGTCTGCTGGCTGGCATTCTCGCAACATGCTCTGCCCATCTGGCTTGTCCTTTTTGTATGAGTACGTGGATGCTGATAAAAATAACCAATCATGGGATCTCTGTATCGGGGGTTTTGCCCCGACCACCTTATGCCAAGAGTTGTATATCATAGACAGCGTAGAAGGAGATGGTTTAGCTGTCCACGTCTTCCTAGCATATGGGAGAGATGTTAGTACGAAGTTTGCTGCCCAAATATGTGAATTTTGCACTGCTTTGAGATTCTGCCCCTTCACTGATATTTTAGATTCCTTGTAAGCCTTTCCTGGAACTGGCTGGTACAAGATCTCGGATTGGGGGGGGGGGGGGGGTCATGATGGTGGGGCCGTAGTCCTCCCTGGCCTTAGCAAAAATATCAACTATTTCCTGCAATTTTAATTCCGAGCTTGCATCTAGGGCACAGTCATCAGCAAACAAGATGTCTCTAAAAAATCTATTACAATATTTACTACTCTTATCTCTTTCTGTCTCATTTATCATCCCTTACTAACATTATTTCTGTCAGTAAAAAGAACCAAAAGTCACAGGTAGATAAGTGATAGGAAGAAAACAACAAAACATAACAATCTGGCACAACTATATCTACATATCACATGTGAGTATCACATTTACACAAATATATATACATAGGTGAGTATCACATTTACACACATATATAAATATAGGTGAGTATCACATTTACACAAATATATATACATTGGTATCACATTTATACAAATATATATACATAGGTGAGTATCACATTTACACAAATATAAATGCATTGGTGAGTATCACATTTAAAAAACCTATAAATTCGTTGATGAGTATCACTTAATTAATAAATAGATAACTTTGAAAGTAGAACAATGTAAATATATATATATATATATAATTTTGAATACTTTTTACGAGAGCAGTCGGAAGAGCACTCTGGTAAATTCTGACAAGATTGGGGAACAAATGTTTTTTTTCTGTTGTTTAAATGTCCAGTCCAACCACATTGGGGACGTTAATGCTTTGTCTTAATAGTGTTATCACTAAATTAGGACCACGGTGGAATGCCCCGTTGCTGTCATTTTACGCCCATACTAAGCTAGACGTGTCGGGGAGATCAGAGGCAGATTCTTTTAAATCACAATCACACGCTGACACACAAATCAACAAGCAACGCTAAAACACAATTATGTTGACCTGAGCAGGTGATCCAATCACGATCCTTTTGGATGACGGCTTGATCTCTGCGCAGTGGCTTGCTACCGTTTATTGCTATTCAATCTGCAATACTCGTGTTTATTGGCTTCATGCAAGACGATGCAACTACTTTTGGGGGAAAAAAACGTAGAATTAAATGTGTGATGTATAATACGTATACATGACACAAATAACACGAACATAGTTAATCACAAGCGAGAATCGAACCGCGTTCCCGATGAGCCGTCTCTCACTTCCATAGACTGATATAGTTTAGTCAATGGCAAACATTGTATGGACTTACAAATTAAATTACCATTAGTCAAAATGTCTTTCGGTGACTTTCTCCCCCGTGACTTTTTCTTCCTGCGACTTTTTCCCCGCTCACCAGTGAGACGTAGGTCATCTTTGGATGGTAGATGGGGTAGATTAATGTAAAACTATAAGCCAGTGATAGACATATCCTGATGGAAATAGCAGATGTGACGGATTTTTATGTCTTGGGAGGGTGGGGGCCGGGGGGGGGGGTAAAAAATGCCTGCTTTAGGCGGAATTAAGTAATCGCTAGTCTGATGGCTCTGGTCAAAAGGAAGGACGGTCGACTGGGTTCTGATCTTAAACGATAGCTAAGCCCCCGAGCTGAACGGACGTGCACTGTCAAGGCGCCGGCGGCCATTGACATGAACAGAAAGACTAATCAAGACATCTTTCATTTGGTGGGGCTAAAAGCTGGGACATCCACTACTCTGAGTACGTGAGCACCCAGTGGGGCTTGTGGGTATTGATAGAGAGAGAGTTAGAGCAGATTGGTGGTAGGAGAGAGCAGGCCGAGAGGGTTAGTCAGGGTAGAGTGAAGGTAGAAGGAACAGACTGGGAGTCTGATGAAATTCTACAATCTACAACATGGGTGCCCAACCCGCAGCCCGGAGCGATACATTTTGCGACCCACAGGATCAGTGATGTATCTCAAATGTATGCGATCAGCTTGAGCTTCTCTTCCTTTTTGTTATAAAACGCACTCTTGAAATTATTGAATTATAATTTTACTTTAAAAACAGATTTTGTTGTTGTTGTTGTTCTCTAAATCAATTGAATCTACTCAAATTTACATAGGTCTTGTGTTATCATTGGAGAATTATGGTCATTAAGAATAAATAAGTAGTTATTCACATCGGTTGTGTGTGTGTGGGTGTGTGGGTGTGTGTTTTAAATGTACTATTGCGTCCGACGAAGAGCTGACGTGTGATTAAAATGGCCTGCGATCCTACGAGGGTTGGCGACCCCTGCTCTGGAGCTACATGCTAATATTTTGCTAATTTAAAAGATAATTCTAAGAACAGCTGTTGAATCTATCAAGGATTTATTTTAACGATAAAATTAATAAATCGGTTTGCTTCTATTAGATCAGCCTTCCTAATACCGCCAACCCGTTAATACAGTTCCTCATATTGTCGTGAGCCCCAACCATAAAATTATTTTCACTGCTGTTTGATAAATATATGTTTTTACGATGGTCTCAGCCGACCCGTCCAAATGGGTCGCGACCCACAGGTTGAGAACCGCTGTTTCAGATAATAAACTTTGGAACAAGATATGTTAAGGTTGAAAAAAAAAAAAACAGACATAACTATAATTTTAGAGAAAGTCGAGAGTTTCGACAATTACAACTGAAGAAGGTTCATCGGAACATGAGAACCACCGTCGAGACAGAGAGGGTAAAAAAAAAACCCACCAAAATCACCCTTCTCGGACGTCTTCCCGCTTGGTGTCTACCCACGTTCGTTAAATAACCGACAATTAGTATGCGATCGCACCATTCAACTTCCTGTAGTCGTGCCTGTCCGCCATCTTGATCACAAGGCGAGCTGCTTCTCGTGTTGATGGGACATCCGGTCTTACGGACGCCATAAAAACAACAACGTCAAGTTCTGCATACAAAATACGGAATTTTTTTTCATTTTTTCTTCTTTATGTTTTTGAGTCCGTTTGGAGGCCTGGAAACAATTAGCGAAATTTGATCATGAATACATTTAAGGGCAGTGTTAAAAGAATGCCATTTGACACCGTTGCCATGTAGATCAATGGTCCTCAATCCATGGTCCGCGGAACACTGGTCCTCCTTCCCCGACCTCCCTTCCCATCCCCCACCCCCCAAACCACTTGTCACGACTTGTTGTGTCGTGTTTCCGTATCTTTCTCAGAGGGCCCAATTTCCCAGCCCGGTGTGACTGGCCTCCAGGGACTCATTCAAAACCACGTCATGGTGCATGCTGGGGAGTAAACACAACGTGAAACGGGTTGGGTGTGGGGGAGGGGGGGGGGAGGTGAAGTCAAGGTCACACTTACGTATCTTAGAACAGATGTCAAGTTTGTAGAGGCAGATAGCGAAGAAGATAACAAAACTATAATGTTGAATCAAACTACCGGACACCCAATGTGGATCAAAGGAATACTAAGTATGCTCGCGCGACTGTATCATGAGGGTTTATCTTTAGCTTGTTTGCTATAGGTTTCATAAATCGCTTACTGATTATCAACCAATAGAAACATGTATGTTCTAGTAGCACTGCCATACATTTTAACCACGGTGACTTAAGCGACTACCTCAGTATGCAGATCTGATAGGATGATGGGTTGCCCACAGGATGCGGGACGTTAAATGCGGTTATATTAATGATTTGAAAGAATACTTGGATACATTTAGAGCATAGATTATATTTGTAATAGTAATAATGCGTAATACACTTGCAATAGTTGATACAATTAATAACGAATAAATGGAGGGGAAAAAAATTGCCGAAACCCGGGATCGAACCAGGGACCTTTAGATCTTCAGTCTAACGCTCTCCCAACTGAGCTATTTCGGCGGTTCGTTGTGGCTGCAGTTAATTGAAGACTTGACATCATAACGTTGTGATATCACGTCTTTAATCGACACTGAGCTTCGTCCTATCATTTCGATATTTTAGGGACTTTTTTTTGGTGTTGTTGAAAATTCCCTTTTCCGCAAATTAACAAATCCTGATCCTGCGATTGTGGTTATCAACCAGAGTTTCCGACCATAAGCAAATTGACGCAACCAAGTAATATGTAAATTACGGCGTAACCATCCATTGACATGTACTCCTGTACTCAGAGGCGTAGTGAGGGGGTGGCAGGGAGGGGCAGATGTCCCCGGGTGCCAGCTAGTTAGGGGCGCCAAAATGTGCTTTGATATTATTTTATTGATGAAAATAATGGGTTTGAGAGTTGCAAAAAAAAAAAAAGGAAAAGGGGGCGCTTTAAAATGNTATATATATATATATATATATATATATATATATATATATAAAAAAAATATATATTTAAATTTGTCAGTAAAAGCGTCTTTGAACTGACATTTTAACTGTACCCTAAATTGTTGTGTTTATATTTGTTGTTTTTTTTTTGTTGTTGTTTTTTTTTTTTTTTTTTTTTTTTTGGGGGGGGGGGGCTTCTTTGTGTTTCCAACCTTGCCATCAACTTTTATTTGACTTCAATATGAAATAGACTTCAATATTTGACTCAATTCAATTTGTATATAGTATAGGCCTATCTAATTTTTAAAACAATTTTTATTAAGTCCCTTTAAAGTGTATCTTTCAATGACTATTATTTTTTAATAGTTCCATCCACTTGTGTGTCTCGTTGAATTTTTCTTTTTCTTTTTTTTTGTTTCTCGGTCGATGGACTCTATGCCACTCAACGTCTTCAAATCAACAGCACGGGTTTTTTTTTTGTTTTTGTTTTTTTTTTGTTTTTTTTTTTTTTTTTTTTTTTTTTTTTTTTTTGTTTTTTTTTTTTTTGTGATCACGAAATAAGGAGGGAGTCCTCGTGTTATTTTTAGCCATTCCTGAAACAGCCAATCGGGGCGTACTCTATGACGCCATGGTGGCATCACGGAATGGGCAGATTATTTCCTGCCTCACGGCACAGACATTTTTTTTTTTAAATCCCCACCCCACCACTTTTTTCCCCATTTTTACTTCACTGTATGACCCCATTTTTTTGGGTAGTTTTTACTGAATAACTTTTGCTAAAAACCAATAATCGATCAATTTCAATTTCGTTTTTTTTCAACATAAATTCAATAAGTTCTTTCAGTTTATTTTAATTTTCATGTTACTGGTGATATTTTAATTGATTTTATCTTATGACATTTTAATTGATGATATTTTTTTATTTTTTTTTTTAAATTTAACTTGATGATGTATTCATCAATGATTAGTCTATGGTAAAAGCAGCTTTATTTCTAACATTTAAGTTTGTTTGTTGATCTCTCTTTTCTTTAAAAGAATTATATATTTTTTTATTAAATTCATGATCGTCCACTTCTACGAAATATTTATTTTTTCCTAATCACTTCCAACCCAAAACCCTTTCCTCCTCGTTTTAAGGGTCGGGGTGGGTGGTTGGGGGGTGGAATTGGGTACTGTCTCTTATTCCCGTTATTATCCCGCTTGCCTTCAGGGCCACACAAAGAGATGGTGGAGAAAATGTCTTTGTTCCCAAAGTTAATTCCCTTCTTTTCGCTTCCAGCCATGATGTTTGCCGCCCCTTCCTCCACGATAGGCTCCCTTTTTTGTTCTGACTCGTGTTTCTAAACTTGGAACCCGTGTACGATTAGAGTTATGGTTCCTGAGAACGAAACTAAATAATGGAAGACATTAGTTCTCCATGCCGGACATCCACGCTAGTTGTGTGAGCTGGACGTCCACGCTAGTTGTGTGAGCTGGACGTCCAAGCTAGTTGTGTGAGCTGGACGTCCACGCTAGTTGTGTGAGCTGGACGTCCATGCTAGTTGTGTGAGCTAAACGTCCACGCTAGTTGTGTGAGCTGGACGTCCACGCTAGTTGTGTGAGTTGGACGTCCACGCTAGTTGTGTGAGCTGGACGTCCACGCTAGTTGTGTGAACTGGACGTCCACGCCAGTTGTGTGAGCTGGACGTCCATGCCAGTTGTGTGAGCTGGACGTCCACGCTAGTTGTGTGAACTGGAGGTCCAAGCTAGTTGTGTCAGCTGTACGTCCGAACTAGTTGTGTGACTAGATGTTTTCCAAAACGCACAGAACACCCAACACATAATAGGTTACAAAGGGGCGCACACATCTATTGCGAACACGACAGTCTAGAAATGAAACACGTTTCTAAGAGCCTTCGACGCGGTAAAGTGGATCAACGGGTACCACAGTCACCTTGACCTTGGTCTTGGGTGTCTGGGCACAGAGAAGCATCTAACCCAGATCATACCGAGTCCTTATTTGCTTATCATTAATTGCTGGTTTTTATTATGTTTTTAGTTGTTGTTTTTTTTTTTCATTTGGCTGCTTGTTTATTCAACAAATTTAAAAAGTTATATCTTTTTTAATTTAAAATAAAATGTTTAAAAAAAAAATTAAAAAAAAAAAAATTGCTCATTAAATTAATTAATCCTAAAAAATATTTATTTTATTGTTTAGTAAGCTTTCGGTTGTCATAAAGTATGAGCTGTAGTTCCTTATTAGTTGATTTCAATCTAAAATAAAATTTATCATATCAACATCACCATTATGAGAAAAATGACAATGTTGTTGTTGTTGAAATGCCCCCCTTTTGAAATGAGTCTATTTATTATGTTTAAGACGAGTTTCATTGTTGTTGTTTTTTTTTTTTTTACCAATTAAAACTTTCCATTTTGAGATCTCCACGCTCTAAGATTTTCCAATCTAATGTAGCTGAACAGATAGACACGCGCTGTAAAGAGAGAGCTTCACGGGCTCTTGTCCTTTTGGTCGGTCACCAGGCATGTGAGAGTTAATGGGACGTGTAATGGTTTGAAAACATGCACTGAAAACTGGTCACGTTACAGCTTGGTCGGCGACCGTCGTAAAGAGGGTTGGGGGGGGGGGCAGTCGTGCGGCAAACGCTTGGTTTTAATGACATTAACAAGGGTTCCCAATCAATTATACTTCATTTGAGCTTCTGGATCGGTGCTTCTAAAATGTATTTTCTTTGTAAACAAAAACAAACAAAAAAATTAAATCGGGTTATCACTATGTGGTTTTTTGAATGAATGTGCTTAAATGAAGGATTTTCCAGTTAAGGGTTCCCAATCAATTATACTTCATTTGAGCTTCTGGATCGGTGCTTCTAAAATGTATTTTCTTTGTAAACAAAAACAAACAAAAAAATTAAATCGGGTTATCACTATGTGGTTTTTTGAATGCATGTGCTTAAATGAAGGATTTTCCAGTCCTCGGTGATGATCTGTTATCTAAAAAAAAAAAATATTAATCAGTAAATTGTAAGTACAATTTTAAATGCGTTATTAATTATTTTGTTTATAAGTTATGAAAAATTAAATTGTGCGTTTCCTAAAATGCCGGAATCAGGCCACGAAAGTAAGAATGTAAGATTTTTTTTTTTTTTTTTTTTTTTTAGCTCAGTATGTGATTGGGGTTTTGTTGTTTATTTTCCCAAAGAAAATCTCTGTGTAAAAAAAAAAACCAGTAACTAGAATCTTGGAACAGCGAGGCGAATGATTCGCTGTCTCATTTTCGCAGCTAATTAGACCGAACAAGGGATCGTCGGTGAGATAGACGCCCGACCGAAGCATGCATTACACAAGACAGTGGGGTGATATTCTTAATGTAAATTATTTGTCAGGTTTCTTTCTTATTATTTCGTTACGCTTTAAGTACGAGGGGGGGGATTTATTATTACAATAGATAAAAACCGTATGGCCATCCTAATCTATTTTATGACACCTACAGGCCAGAATAAACGATACGCATTGCGGTGTGCCAGGAAGGAGATGTATACAAACAACCGGGCACCGAAAGCTTAAGTTTGGGAACCCCTGCTTAAAGTGTTTGGATATCAGTTTGTTTTGTCGTACAAAGTCTGGAAAAGAGTTTTAAATTTTGATTGACATGGAATGGCATAATTTAAATGTTCCCCATGTATTCTGAATAGAGACCGACCGAATGTGATTTTCCTGGTTTTTCGGCCGAAACCGAAACCAAGCCGAGCATTAAAAATGATCCGAACTCAAAAGCTCAACGAGACTTTCGACCGAAACCGATTATATTCCTAACCTATTATAATAGTTATGAGATTTACAACGTGGGCAATGGCTCCCCTTGCACTCTAGGTCAACTATATCCCCCCTTGTTGGTAAACAAACTAAAAAAAAAAAAACATTATTAGCCACCTTTCTGCCCTTATGACAATCAGAAAGGGAAGAAAAACGCATTAATATTAGGGAGAAGAGTTCAATTAATAGCGTACATTTCTTTGTTATTATCTAATACTTTATATCAACTTCGCTTTTTGTGTGCGTTTAGTGCAAAAAAAAATCTTCGGACGGCTCATCGACCCACTTCCCGTCAAACTATCACGCTGAAACTGGCCGATGTGTAAAATATTTGAAGATGGTGCTCTACACGGTGATTCCACCCCAAAACACTAAATCAGTGAGGTTGAGAGCGAGACGGTGTCAACATTACCTGCATGATATAACACTGATCATATCGTTTTGGCATCGGATCTTTCATGTTTATCTTTCGCTGCCGCAATCCCATTCCCCCAGTCTGTGTCGGCTGGGGCAGCCAAAAATATAATCATGAACATAAGTTATCACGCGTGGCAAACGGCATACATGAAATTGGATAGTTGTGGCGATGAGTGCACCACTTCACAGCGACTTGACGCGAAGTCTCGGGGGCTGAGCTCGGTTCATGAAAGATCGAATGCCTATCTGATTTTTGGACCTTTAATAAGCCCATCAACGCACTCTGTTTAATGGATCCCTTCAACATACACAACACCTGCACGATATGGCTGGAAAAACATCTATATCAATGGGCTTTAACAACAGCTATAGCCTATGGCTGTAACCACACCCCTAGGCTCTGGCTATAACAGCACCTGTACGATATGGCTAGAACACCTATAGCCTATGGCTATAACAACACCTGTACGATATGGCTATAACACGCCAGTCCCATTAATCTCTAAATAGCTTAATGATTACTTTTGCACAACGGTCACTATTACAGGTGGATCACTCGTCCATTTTTATCATGTTCACACTATGATCCCTTTTAACAACCTTTAGCTAAACTTCGTTTTAAAAACAAACATCCATATTAATTCGCCCTACAAGCATTCTATTCTTTCTACATCAGAACACATGCACTGTATGTTTCAAATCTCTTCACCCCCTACACCAACTACAACCTCCTTCCCCCTTACACCCCCTACCACCCCTCGAACCCCCCCCCCAACAAACACATACTATCAGCGATAACTCCTTGTTTCAAATCTCTTCACCCCCTACCCCACCTACAACCTCCTTCCCCCTTACACCCCCTACCACCCCTCGAACCCCCCCCCCAACAAACACATACTATCAGCGATAACTCCTGGCAATTCAGGTAAACACACGGATTGCCCCGCCATGACACTGAAGATTTACACTAAACGCTTGCCACAGAAAACACCACACACAAAATAATTTGTACTCGGCTCATTACCTGGGGTCTACAACACGAATCTATTACCTGACTAATTACTGCATCGATCGCCCGCACTGTATCCACTCAAGATTTGATAACAGAGTAGTTTATATCCAGAGAATCATGGGTAATTCATGAACTCATTATCAGACATTCGATACCTTTGATGTTCAGAGTGTAACCGGGATATTTCGCTCTGAAAAGCCCCCAATGACGCGATGGACCATAGACTTGGGAGGGGGGGGGGTGGGTGGTGTCATCGCTGCACGCTTAATACCCGGATGTGGCTGTAAGGTTATACACCAGACATTGACGTCATCTTTACGCACAAAATATCCGGGCATGTCTGCAATGTTATAAATAAATGTTTGCAGTAACTTCGCCCTCCATTTAATGAATCGGACACACCAGAATGTCCCGGTCCAAATGTTGAACTCATTTTTACTTGGGTTTGTTTCCTTCTTTTGTTGTTTTGTTTTATTTTTTGTTTTTTGTTTTTTGTTTTTGTATTTTTAAATGAAATTCTAAACGCTGCTGAGATAAGAGTGTGTTAGTGTTTCTGAGATTTCATTCCATTTGAACATTAAAAAAACATGTTAGTGTTCAAATACGTGATTATTTAAAATATAACAAGATACCAAATTATCGATAGACGATTCTATTACTTGTGGGTTCTAAATGCTCTAAATATTTCTTTAGCAGCGAAACTCCATGACAAGTCCATCTTAGCTATTGCACCGTCCACCATTAGCTCTTTTGCTCCGTCCACAATTAGCTATTGCACCATCCACCATTAGTAAGTGCACCATCCGCCGTCCACAATTAGTTAGTGCACCATCCACCGTTAGTTTTTGCCCATCCAACATTAGCTATAACTCCATCCGCAATTACCTATCGCACCATCCACCTTAGCTACGCACCAATCCACCATTAGATATGCACCATCCACCACTAGCTATTGCACCATCCACCATTAGCTATTGCACCATCCACCACTAGCTATTGCACCATCCACCACTAGCTATTGCACCATCCACCACTAGCTATTGCACCATCCACCACTAGCTATTGCACCATCCACCATTACATATTGCTCCATCCACCATTAGCGACTGCACCATCCACCATTAGGTAGTGCACCATCCACCATTAGTTAGTGCATCATCCACCATAAGTAAGTGCCCCATTAGTTAGTGCACCATCCACCCTTAGATATTGCACCATCCGCCATTATTTAGTGCACCATCCACCAGCATATATTGCACCATCCACCATTAGCTATTGTAACATCCACAAATTCCCCAGTGGCTGCTGTAATCTCATACTTAAAATACAAAACCTTTTAAAATAGCTCTTGTTTCTGACACACTATTGAATCCAGCCATTCAGGCCAATGTCTGTGTCAGTCTTCGCCAGTAAAACAACGGTGGCCGTGCCCCCAGATGGGCAACGAACACTTCATCACACGAGGTTCAGAGGGGGCGCCACGAGGGCTTTATACAAGACGGCTGCTTTCTCAATGCCATTCATGTTTACTCATAAATTATCGGTAAGTTTAGTTTCCCATTTAGGTTGGCTCGAGGCCTTACAGTAATGCTTTATTCCAAATCAGTTTACAGCCTTGTGCCACGTGACTGAATTTTTTGCTTGTTCAAGTTAAATAGTACAGGTGACGTTAATTGAACGCAGGCGTTTAAAATGATATGAACATTATTTGAACATAATTTTGCCCCGTCTTTAAAAAAAAACAAAAACAATTTACTTGGCTGGCGAGATTTCTGTCAGGGGAAAAAAAACCATAGATTTCAAAAGAAAGAAAGAAATTTTAATGTGTAATAAATAACAAAAGCAAACATCAATTTTAATCTTTTAGAAAAATCTGACCTAAAAATGAAAGGCATAAAATAATTGTGTTAGGTACCAAATTGGCGTTTGAAAATAAATGGGGGGGGGGGGGGAAGGGGAGGGGGGGGGGGGGGGAGGGGGGGGGGGGTGGTGTGGTGTGGGTTGTTTGTAATTATCCTCTACACCACACAACACCACTGTTGATAAGCGTCCTCTATTTAAACGGATACTGCGTTCAAGTCTATTCATGTTCACTCCTTTGAAGATGTATTTAATTAACATCTGAAGACAAGATTGTTCAAGTGAGAATTCCCGTAATTTTGTCATTATTTATTTTTTTTAACGCAGAGCCTGGCGGTGTTAATGACTTTAATAGCATCACGCAAAGTTCAAATCCGAGAGCTTTTTTTGGCCAAAATGATCCGTTTGCCGTTGTGTTTTTTTCATGGTGACAACTGCTAGTGATCTACTTGATCCCTCCGCGTGTGTAGCTCTATTCTGATCCATCCGTGTACGTAGCACTATTCTGATCCATCCGTGTATGTAGCACTATTCATATCTCTCCATATATGTAGCACTCTTCTGCTCAATCCGTGTATGTAGCCCTATTTTGATCAATCCGTGTATGTAGCACGGATTCTTATCAATCCGTGTATGTAGTGCTATTCTGATCACTCCGTGTATGTAGCAGTTTGCCTCTGTCTTTATCAACAATTTAGAAAGATTGACCCAGTTTCACAGTTGTTTTTTTCCCCTCCAATTCCTTTCTTCTCGGGTCAAACGAAAACGGTTTATTTTTCTGAGCATGCCGGGAAGATGGCGTCAAGAAGTGTCAACCAATCACAGCGTCTGTAAATAGAGTTCATCAAGAGTTTTGGTGGCGTGAGGAGCGAAGGGCAAATATTCTTCTATTTTGTCTCTCTCACTCTGGCCTCGCTCTGTCCCCTCTCTGCCCTTCTGTCTTTTCTATAGTTTATTATCATTTTTATTTTTTTGGTTCATAAGCATATTTTTTTGTCCTGATACTATCACATCATATACTTTTTTATTCCCCTTTATGCTTTCTGTCTTCCCTACTTTTTCTTCTTTACATATTTTGTATTTAATTTATTTGTATTTACTTCTTCATGTTTAAGCTCTTTTCATCTTTACAGCATTTCCTTCCTTCTTCACACGTAATTGCCTTCTGTCTGTCTGACTGTCTGTCTGTCTGTCTTTCTATGTCTGTCTTTCTATGTCTGTCTTTCTATGTCTGTCTTTAGGTCAGTGACCTTGTTTGCGGTCCCATCCATTTTCTTGGACTTTCGTCTCTTTACTTTAATTTTTTTACAGTTAATTTCAACCCCTTGGATTCTTTGCACCATTAAATCATTTCCCCTTCTCTGACCCCCCCCCCTTTTTGCCCGCGGTTTTAACCACCCCCCCCCTTCCTTAAACTCCTCCTCCATATTTCTCCACAGTCATC
Organism: Lymnaea stagnalis; assembly: GCA_964033795.1. Lineage (NCBI taxonomy): Eukaryota > Metazoa > Mollusca > Gastropoda > Lymnaeidae > Lymnaea > Lymnaea stagnalis. The sequence goes on along the minus strand of CAXITT010001085.1, from coordinate 85,614 downwards.
CGTACTACTTTCATTCCATCCATCACCCATGCTCACCCTGTCCTTCTTTTCACATTTCATTACTAAGATTTCCTCATGACGTCAGGTTTAGATTGGTGCCACTGATACTGGCTAGACAAGAAAATACTTTTCACTTTTCCATCTTCCATTAAGTTAATGGAAGTCTCCGTCATTTCAAAGTGACGGCAATTTTTTGTTTTCAATTTTCATAATATCCTGTCCGAGTCGACGGTTCTCAAATATAGGATACTCGTGAATGTGTGTGTAATGTGTGTGTGTGTGTATGTTTGTGTGCGCAGCCGGACCTGATACTGCCTGCTGGGTCAGTGCCTGATGACCATTCAGATAACATAAGATAAGATAACATAACATAAGAAAAGATAAGATAGCATCTGATAAGCTTAGATGATATTCTTTAACGTGTTTACATTACATTCGACGCATTCACTGTCAGCGTGTCAAATAAAAACACAGACCAGTGCACAGCACTCAGACTAAAAGATGACAATTTGAATACAGGGACAATGTTAACTGCAACTGGATAGTCTTTGTCGGGGACAATGTTAACTGCAACTGGATAGTCTTTGTCGGGGACAATGTTAACTGCAACTGGATAGTCTTTGTCGGGGACAATGTTAACTGCAACTGGATAGTCTTTGTCGGGGACAATGTTAACTGCAACTGGATAGTCTTTGTCGGGGACAATGTTAACTGCAACTGGATAGTCTTTGTCAGGAGTAGTTTGTTGTTGCTTCAAGCTAAGGTCCAGCAAGGCGTCGGGTAAATCCATCTATGGGGTCATATTCTCCAGGTTGAACGTAAGTTGTGAGATGTTTAGATGCACTAGAAATAACTACATCTTAAACTTAATCCGTAAATTTGGTGACTCTAGCAAACTGTGACCACGTGGATACTTCCATCCATGGATCCGTGTTGGCAATCGTCCTGTACAGAATATCATTATCCTTCTCAGAACAACTTCCGTAATAATGTTTTTGTATATACAGTATAAATAATTTAGTATAAATAGTGAAAAAAACAAAATTAATAAACTGTACATACAGAAATACGAATGTTAACACAGACGAAAATATCCTTGAACTCAAACGGTTTATGTTTGTATTGAGAAAAAGTTTAGATCAGGGCTGGCAAATACGCGGGGGAGATATATATATATATATATATATATATATATATATATATACATTTGTTTTTTGCTCCGTCAGACTCCAGATCAGATATAACACATTTTATTTTTCTTCATTTGATTTGCGCTTATTTTCCATCTTCTTGTTCACAGACGAAAATATACTTGAACTCACACGGTATATGTTTGTATAGAGAAAAAGTTTAGATCAGGGCTGGCAAATACGCGGGGGAGATATATATATATATATATATATATATATATATATATATATACATTTGTTTTTTGCTCCGTCAGACTCCAGATCAGATATAACGCATTTTATTTTTCTTCATTTGATTTGCGCTTATTTTCCATCTTCTTGTAGCCCCAACTTTGAAATTAATGAATTGTACTTTTTATTTAAAAAAAAAAAAAACAGAGTTCTTTCTTAATTAAATCTGTATAGTTTATTTATGTGTGTCTTTTCTGTAGCGGTATTATCTGAGAATTATGTGCAATACGAATATATAGTTAGGGGTCGTTCGCAAATTATGTCATGCAAAAATGACCTTCTTAGACCCCCTCTGTCACAAATTCTTTACCCTCCCCCCCCCCCTTTTGTTGTCACGTCACACCTAAAAAATCAAAACATACATTAAATTTTCATAACTAAACTAAGATTGTATTTATTCTTTAAGATTTTCCCATAATGAATTTAGATGCAGTATTATTAGAGAACTGTGACGCACAACGCGAAAGAACGAAGTCATTCACAAGCCGAATGTAAAATGGCAACAACAGTTTTTGCGTCATTTTTGATAGGCGCAAAAGGTGTGCGCAAATGAGTTTACGGTAGTTATAATACCTGAGGCAATTTCGACCTCAAATTAATGTTTTTTAAAGTTAATTGAATACAGATTTTTCAAAATTAGACAATTTTATATTTTTAAAAAAAAATAATTTAAAAATTTTGACGTCACTAACTTTTGACACCCCCCTCCCCCCTGTTACAAAGTGTCACAAATTCTCTACAACGCCGCCCCCCCCCTTTTTTTTTAGCGTTACCTTTGTGAACGACATTGATTTTTGTGGTTAATTTTCGTTTTTAAGTCTAATAGGCTGCGACCAACCCTGACTGCCGAGATAATCAGATGTGCGGGGTTCAGCGGCTAATTAGGCACCACTGGATCTAAAGGTGGTCCCTTTTTGGGCATCAACGCTGTGTAATGAGTACCAATAGCTCACTCGGCCCTGCAATTGTGAAGCGCACCATTATTGTAACCAGCTATGCTACAACTAAGGCCCCTCTACTGTAAGCAGCTATGCTACAACTGCAGCCCCTCTATTGTAACCAGCTATGCTACAACTACGCTCCTCTACTGTAATCAGCTATCCTATAACTACGGCTCCACTATTGTAACCAGTTATACAATAACTACGGCTCCACTATTGTAACCAGTTATACAATAACTACGGCTCCACTATTGTAACCAGTTCTACAATAACTACGGCTCCACTACTGCAATAAGTTACCCTGTAAACACAGCTCCACCGCCGTTGCTTCTGACACAGACCGATCCCAACAAATCTCTCGTGACACCGCAGGCGAGACAATCGACCAATGGTATTGAACTTAGAAAGGTCACGGGCCATCCATCAATCTAACGCAGTGTTTTTCAACCAGAGCTTTCTCTGAACCTAAGGGTTCCGTGAGCGCCAGCCAGGGGTTTCTTTGAACCTAAGGGTTCCGTGAGCGCCATCCAGGGGTTTCTCTGAACCTAAGGGTTCCATGAGCGCCAGCCAGAGGTTTCTTTGAACCTAAGGGTTCCATGAGCGCCAGCCAGGGGTTTCTTTGAACCTAAGGGTTCCATGAGCGCCAGCCAGGGGTTTCTTTGAACCTAAGGGTTCCATGAGCGCCAGCCAGGGGTTTCTTTGAACCTAAGGGTTCCATGAGCGCCAGCCAGGGGTTTCTTTGAACCTAAGGGTTCCATGAGCGCCAGCCAGGGGTTTCTTTGAACCTAAGGGTTCCATGAGCGCCAGCCAGAGGTTTCTCTGAACCTAAGGGTTCCATGAGCGCCAGCCAGAGGTTTCTTTGAACCTAAGGGTTTCATGAGTGCCAGCCAGGGGTTTCTTTGAACCTAAGGGTTCCATGAGTGCCAGCCAGGGTTTTCTTTGAACATAAGGGTTCCGTGAGCGCCAGCCAGGGGTTTCTCTGAACCTAAGGGTTTCATGAGTGCCAGCCAGGGGTTTCTTTGAACCTAAGGGTTCCATGAGCGCCAGCCAGGGTTTTCTTTGAACATAAGGGTTCCGTGAGCGCCAGCCAGGAGTTTCTCTGAACCTAAGGGTTCCATGAGCGCCAGCCAGGGGTTTCTTTGAACCGAAGGGTTCCATGAGCGCCAGCCAGGGGTTTCTTTGAACCTAAGGGTTCCGTGAGCGCCAGCCAGGGTTTTCTCTGAACCTAAGGGTTCCGTAAGCGCCAGCCAAGGGTTCCACCGGAGGCAAGAAAATATACATGTATATATATATATTTTTTTTAAATTTTTGTTTAAACGTCCTAAATCTCGTTGTTTGTCAACTTAATGACTTTCTCCGTTGTTGTCCTGATGAGCGTCTAGCGTTCAAATGAACACTCTTGTTTTATTGTGACTATGGACAGACTAAATACGTCAGGACGGTGGCCAATTACTTTATAGCTATGGGACTCACTTGGACAGGAGGACCCATTTTGAAATAGATCAATCCCTAGTGTCACTGAATGGGACTCACTTGGACAGGAGGGCCCATTTGAAATAGATCAATCCCTTGTGTCACTGAATGGGACTCACTTGGTTTGGGGAGCCATTTTGAAATAGAACAATCCGTATTGTCACTGAATGGGACTCACTTGGGCTGGGGAGCCATTGGAAATAGAACAATGCCTAGTGTCACTGAATGGGACTCACTTGGGCAGGGGATCCATTTTGAAATAGAACAATCCGTATTGTCACTGAATGGGCTCACTTGGGCTGGGGAGCCATTGGAAATAGAACAATCCCTAGTGTCACTGAATGGGACTCACTTGGGCAGGGGACCCATTTGAAATAGAACAATCCCTTGTGTCACTCCATGCATTGGGGTCTCTCGGGCAATCTAAACACTACAAAGTGTTACATTCCAGCAAGAAGGTTGAACCTCACTGCTCCGACGTCTTGTATATCAACAGAGCAATAATTATTATACTGATTCCGAGTCCAAACTATGTGACCTCACCGTTTCGTTCTCTTTTAAGATGTTGATGCTCAAGGTCAAGGTTACCGTGGTAAACCTCTCTCTCTCTCTCTCTCTCTCTCTCTCTCTCTCTCTCTCTCTCTCTCTGTTACCTGAATGCATCACGGGGCATGAAAAGTAACCCATTTGATTGGTGATGGCCAGCAGTGAGGTGAACCATGACGAGAAGATCTTCGTCTTAGCAGAGGATCACACTAAATATGAGTATTTCAGCGAAGGGGTAAACCCTATTGGATCTTAAATAAATACACACACTTAATGAGATGGCTCTATTATATGGAGGAAAAAAAATGATCTATCTTTCTTTCATTTCTTTTTGTTTTTTCTTGCCCTGCTCTTTATTTTTCTTCCTTTTTTTCTTTTCTTTTTTTTTTTCTTTTTTTTTTTTTTTTTTTTTTTTTTTTTTTTTTTTTTTTTTTTTTTTTTTTTTTTTTTTTTTTTTTTTTTTTTTTTTTTTTTTTTTTTTGTGGGGGGGGGGGGGGGGGGGATGCCGCGTACCCGAAGAAACTTCCCCTAATGTGGGGGTTCTCAAGATTTTTAGTGCCGCGACCACCTCGACAACATTTGCCAAGTTGTGGCGACCCAATGGAGAGATCGGCGCTAAGAGGTGCTTGGTGTTTAACCGCTGGCAGCTAGCGCTTGAATCATTGACTTTGATTTTAAACTTTTTTTCTTTTTTTTTAATGTAGCTTTAGAGTAGAGGGAGTCCGTGGGGAGTAACGTTAAGAACCGGTCCCGAACACAGGTAATAAAAGGTACATTTTGTACATGTAAGATTGTACAAATAGAATTCAAATTTTTAACCCCACCCCCCATCCACAAAAAAAAAAAAAAA
>CAXITT010001085.1:65105-79727 GCA_964033795.1 Lymnaea stagnalis | reverse complement strand
GAGGGAGGGGGAGGGAGGGAGGGAGGGAGGCAGGGGGGGAGGGAGGGATGGATGGATGATGGATGGAGGGATGGATGGATGGATATATATAGATATAGATATAGATAAAAGTTTTTACAAAATATGTGTACTAGTTTTTTCAGCACACCACGAGTAAGTATTATTTCATGACGGAAGCTAAGCAGGCGAGCTGACAGTGTAGCACACCAAGTCCAGCATCCCAAGTGACTTAAATGCCTTGACAGTCGGTCAGCGTCCAGACTCTTGTGATAGGCAGTCCGGTATTGTTTGCGATATTACGATGTCAATGGGACCTTTAACAATGGCTTCAAAGCGGGTTTCATCTGATTGTGGTGTTTCATCTGATTGTGGTGTTTCATCTGATTGTGGTGTTTCATCTGAGTGTCGTGTTGGTGGTTCAAGGAAGAATCACGTTAGAGTGTCAATTGGAAATGATTATACAGATTGTTAGAGAGAGAAAGAGAGAGAGTGAGAACGAGAAAGAGTGAGAGAGAAAGAGAAAGAGAGAAAGAACGAGAGAGAGAGAAAGATAGAGAGAGAACAAATGAAATAGAGAGAGAAAGAGCGAGAGAGAGAGAGAGAGAGAGAGAGAGAGAGACCGGCTGACATCTGATATCATACCAGGCTTTGCCTCTCTAAGGGAATTCAGCCTGTCGCCCTACCCTTGCGTTCGTCACATCCTATTACACTTCTCCTGATTCACGGGACTTTAATAAATATTTTTTTTTAAAACAGATAAATATATAATATAGATATTTAAATTTAAAGTGGTTTTAAAAATTCATAGGATAGAAGTTTCTGTACATTATTGGTAAAATCCAGCTCAGGAATAATTATCGAAGTCAAGGGTTAATTAAATCCATTTAATTATTATTTACATATAATCCCCCCCCCCCCCAATCTCCTTCCTGCCCCAAAAAAAGATTCTGGCAACTGCAACTTTTTGTCACATCACATCAATTATCGCCATTCTCAGCACTGCAACCCTCGGCTCACCTTCTCCCCTTCCCCCTCTCCCTGGGGGAGAGAATAATAAGATAAATAAATCATGATTGATTGTCTGGTTATGCTATTAGCCCTCACCAAAGCTCGAGATTAATCGAAATATCGATTACCGGAGCGTCGAATTGATTGATCGGAAATAGATCAAACTCAACTTGAAAAGAATCTGGACTACCCACCCGGCGGTGGTGGAGGCAGATGAGGTGCATGGAAAGGGGGGGGGGGAGTCAGATGGGGTGCATTGAGGGGGGGGGCAGATGGGGTGCATGGAGGGGGGGGTCAGATGGGGTGGGAGTCAGATGGGATGCATGGAGGGGGGGAGTCAGAGAGGGCGCATGTGGGGAGGAGGTTGCAGATGAAGTGCATGGGTAGGGAGAGGGTTGGGTGCATTGGGCAGGGAGAGGCAGATGTGGGTGTTTGGGGTGGGGGATGAGTGTATGGGGGAGGGGAGGCTGATGGGATGCAATGGAAGGCAGCTGGGGTGCATGGAGACGGGAATAAGCTGTGGCGGGAATGGGGAGGCGAGCGTCGGGCAGTTCATTGTTACATTTTCCTGGCTGGAGTGGTTATGGAACCAATGTTTGACTGTAACATTTCTACACACGCCCGCTCCGTGTTACAATAATATGGTAGCCGGGCTACGTGTAGCTCAGCCCGTTAGTGACAACATGTTTTCTGAGATTGTGATTATTAAATTAGCTTTTTAATATATATATATATATATATATATATATATAACGCAGTTCCTATTAAATTTGACATGCCGACTTAACACCTGTAGCTAATACCTGCCGGCTTTGCACACTGGCCCCAGAAACCCCGGTACACATGTTGGCTAGGTTACAAATATGTCATGTGACGCAGGAGAGCAGATGGAGCGGTTTTCAAATGCGTTAATGGGATTGGGAGGGGGGGTATAAACAGCGATTAAGGCCACCCCCCCCCGTCCCAATCGTAGAAGTATTGATCAGTATTAATGCTGGATAAGGACGTCACGTTTGGTCATACATAGACAGAAATGACCACATCACCTCCACGCAGCGCCTGTTTCAGGGACGTAAGAAAGTTACCACATTATTGTTCTTGTTTTAAAAGAAAATGGTTATGTTTGTTTTTTTTTTACAAAATAGAGGTGCGACTAAGGAATTTTAAATGAGTAACGCCAACCCCACCCGCCCCCCGCCCACACCACCCAACACACACACTGCCTCCCTACCTATAACCGGGCTGACATCGATACACAAGTTTCTCGTACAGGTACGTGTGTGTTTGTGTGTGTGTGAGTGAGTGTGTGTGTGAGTGCTTGGCACTGATCCATGATGTACTTTCCAAATGTTCGATGCGGATTTTCTGCCAAACAATGTCCAGACCCATGGGCTGGCGGTGCGCGGTCACGTCAAACATGTCGGCCTTCCTGTCACGTGGCATGGAACTGGCGACATTCACAACTGGCAACATGCACAACTGGCAAAATTCACAACACTGACGACATTCACAACTGGCGACATTCTAAACAATGGCGACATTCACAACTGGTGACATGCACAACTGGCAACATTGACAACACTGGCGACATGCAAAACACTGGCGACATTCACAACACTGGCGACATTCACAACACTGGCAACATTCACAACACTGGCGAAATTCACAACTGGCAAAATTCACAACACTGGCGACATTCACAACTGGCAACATGCACAACACTGGCGACATTCACAACACTGGCGACATTCACAACACTGGCGATATTCACAACACTGGTGACATTCACAACACTGGCGATATTCACAACACTGGTGACATTCACAACACTGGCGACATTCACAACACTGGTGACATTCACAACACTGGCGACATTCACAACACTGGCGACATTCACAACACTGGCGACATTCACGACACTGGCGACATTCACAACACTGGCGACATTCACAACACTGGCGACATTCACCATGAACACCACACGTATATTACTGGCAAATTATACTGGATCTATTCTATTTGTTTGTTTGTTTGCTGTTTTTGTTTTTTGCTTATGTAGCTCATTCTGAATGTCCATGTTTTCGTTTCAGCTCTTCTTCTTTGCAAAAAGCATTCAGGATCAAGTTTTATTTTCACGTTTCAAGATATTTATCTACGAATTAAAAAATAATAATAATTCAGAACTTATATCAATAGAAACGTGACTTAATTTTTTTCTTTTTATTTGCTAATTATCATTCAGAAACCTCTGATTAATGAACGCAGCAAGTGTCATGTTTCTTATTTCAAAAAATGGGAGCTCTCATTTCGTTCATTTTAGAATTGCGACACTCGAGCCGATATCTAAGCGCATGACCGGAAGTGAAAATTTCAGAATTTGCGCGTTCGATAATGCACCGCTAAGTGGGCCAACAAATTAAAAGCGTCACATTGAAACATTCATGAAGTGGTCGTAAACAAGACAAGTTAATGACCGGTGAGTTATGTTCCATTGTTTAGCTGGTAATATGAGACCGTCGAGAAGTGGTGCGCAAAGCTGGCGAGAAGGGTACCGGAAATTTGTTTGAAAGAAATTTGGTAGACCGAAAATTTATCGACGGAGATTTGATTTAACGGAAATTGGGTCCAATCTTATTTTCAGTTCACACGTTAAAATGTTGCGTCAAATTTCTGGAGAAAAAAAGGTTCGACCAAATTTCCGTTCGATCAAATTTCCGTCGACGAAATTTCTTTCAAACCAATTTCCGAGTACGGGCGAGAAATGGTGCGCATAGCTTTCGAGATGTGAGGCCGAACTTTGCGCATGGTCGCTCTATCACACGGGTAGGAATGGCTGGACTTTGATGCACATTGTGCGAAATCTGTCTCTGTAACTCAATGATCCTTGTCAACAAACAACTGCGCATTCTCTATTTCAGGGTCAAGATAGACGGTGGTGAAATCAAAATAGTTTTCAGAGTTCACAAGCTGGAGAAAGTTTAAGAAATTCCTCACAAAGTAATGTGAAAGGAGTGCAGGGATATGCGCCAATCACAAACTGAAGTTGTGAAACCCAAACTTTGGCCAAATGTGTGTGAGTTTTTATTTTGCTGGCATCCGTCCTTCACAATGTGACGATGGAGTGGGCTTCGGAGGACGAAATCCATATGGCCTGGGATTATACTTCAAGGATTATAAGCTGGTTCCCAACAGCAAATCGCCTCTCTCCACGCCGCTGGATAACCCAAGGGAACATCATTGGATGATACAGCTTGGCACCAGTGTGTGTGAGTAGAAGGGTTTATTATGGAGGCTTATTCCTGAAACACTTGTCCATGTTCCATTGTGTGGAAAAGCCACTCATATTTTAAGTTACAATTCTTTCGTGTGGAAATAGCCACTCCTATTTTAAGTTACGCTTCCATCGTGTGGAAATAGCCACTCATATTTTAAATTAAATCTTAGCCATGTGTACCTAGTAACACATTTTAAAGTTGTTGATTTTTTTAAAGAATTGATGAAACGGTACAAAAGCCCCCCCCCCTCCCCTCAAAATTTTGAAATTAGCGCCCTTTTCTATAATAGACACTAGCAAAAATCTATGATAAGATCTAAACTGCAAAGTGTCTATCTACAGATTTAATCTCCTATTCTCTTAATCCCCCCCCCCCCTTATTACGGGTGAATGTAGAAAAATATTATTTATAAGAGGGAGAGAAAAGCCACCAATATCCCCCTACGGCTGTCCAACACAATACACATTGAGCGATGGCTGTCAAACATAAAACACAATGAACGACGCGATTCATTTTGTATTTTAAGTTCGTCAATAATTTTAGCCCTAAAAGAGAATAATATTATTTTATTTTCCATAGTTAAATGTGAAAAATGGTCCATTGAGGATATGTCTTTGTTCAAAATTGTGTTTGCCTCTGGACATTAGAATACAAAAGAAAGAAAGAAAGATAAAATATTGAGGAAATCGAATCCAAACCCACGAGAAAAGATAAAGGCGATACTGTTACAAATCCTATTTTTTAATACACGGTAATCGACTTTACCCAGCTAGACAATCAAAAGACCCGCTATCAAAAGACTGCTGAGACAACAAGGGAAAACAAAACACTGCTGTCGCAAATAAGATATTATATCTGGCTCGATACGGGATCGATACATTATGTAAAAGCCGTCCAACGCACTACTTTACAATAAAGTATCGGGAAGAAAAAGAGAAGAAAAAATAATTCAGTTTTGGTGTTTTCTAACATTTTACAGCTTTATTTAACACATAATCCCAACCCGGGTTGCTGAAACAACGCTGGCTAAATAAACACTGGCTGAATAAACACTGGCTAAATAAACACTGGCTAAATAAACACTGGATAAATAAACACTGGCTAAATAAACACCGGCTAAATAAACACTGGCTAAATAAACACTGGCTAAATAAACACTGGCTGAATAAACACTGGCTGAATAAACACTGGCTAAATAAACACTGGCTGAATAAACACTGGCTGAATAAACACTGGCTGAATAAACACTGGCTGAATAAACACTGGCTGAATAAACACTGGCTAAATAAACACCGGCTAAATAAACACTGGCTAAATAAACACTGGCTAAATAAACACAGGCTAAATAAACACTGGCTGAATAAACACTGGCTTAATAAACACTGGCTGAATAAACACTGGCTGAATAAACACTGGCTGAATAAACACTGGCTGAATAAACACTGGCTGAATAAACACTGGCTGAATATTGCATGAATAGCTTTGTTTTTGTTTCCCATTTACATATTGTATTTTGTCTTCCTGCGATCTCATTGTATGACGTTTGCATCAGTTCAAGATTGAGAGCGGTTTAAAAATTAAGAGGATATCCGTCAGGGGTCACGGTAACCCGAAGGAAGAACAAAGTCTTGCGCGGATAAATACGGTAAATGACCGCCAAAACTGACCAAAGACGAAAAGTGTACGGTAAAAATGTATTAATGGGGGCTTTTCAAATTTATTTAGGTTTTTTTTTCAAGGTGTGTTTGAAACAGCTGAAAGTACGTGGTCAAATACCGGAGCAGAAGTGAAAAAAAAAAAAGATCGTTGAGAGATACAAGGAGGTACCAGGAGATACAAGGAGGTACCAGGAGATACAAGGAGGTACCAGGAGATACAAGGAGGTACCAGGAGATACAAGGAGGTACCAGGAGATACAAGGAGGTACCAGGAGATACAAGGAGGTACCAGGAGATACAAGGAGGTACCAGGAGATACAAGGAGGTACCAGGAGATACAAGGAGGTACCAGGAGATACAAGGAGGTACCAGGAGATACAACGAGGTACCAGGAGATTCAAAGAGGTACTGGTAATTTCAATGAGATACCAGGAGATACCAGGAGATACAAGGAGTTACTAGGAGATACAAAGAGGTACTGGGAGATACAAAGAGGTGCCAGGAGATACCAAGAGATAACAGGAGATTTCAGGATATGCAATGAGGTACCAGGAGATACAAGGAGGTACCAGGAGATACAAGGAGATACCAGGAGATACAAGGAGGTACCAGGAGATTCCAAGAAAATACCTGGAGATCTACGATTTTTTATTTTTTAGTGTCAATCACATGACCTGTAGATCTTCCGACGCATTTCTTTTTAATAAAAAACATTCCTTGTTATTTTACTTGTTATATTACTTGTTATTTTATTTGCTATTTTACTTATTTTACTTGTTGTGTTACTTGTTATATTACATGTTATCTTACTTGTTACATTATTTGTTATATAACTTGTTATTTTACCTGTTACATTACTTGGTATAAAAAGATACTCTGGTGTGTAAAGATATCATGGATTGTCAAGATTTTTTGGTTTGCCAAGATTTTATGGCTTGTCAATATTTGATGGCACACGTCATCTCTTCTGGTTTGTCAATATTTGATGGCACATGTCATCTCTTCTGGTTTGTCAATATTTAATGGCTCATGTCATCTCTTCTGGTTTGTCAATATTTGATGGCTCATGTCATCTATTCTGGTTTGTCAATATTTAATGGCTCACGTCATCTGTTCTGGTTTGTCAATATTTGATGGCACATGTCATCTCGTCATTCCTTTTCAATGACATTCGTGGTGGCTAAACTAACTGCCAGCAGCCATGCTGATTTCCCCAAAGTGTGCCGTGGGTGGTGTTTTTTGGTTAGTGTGTCCAAAGGCGTAACTTCTGGGGGTCACAATGTGCTTCTATCGCGTAGAAGAACGTCCTCTTGGGTCGCAGTGTACTTTTATTTGTGGCGCCTCCATAAAGGATGCATCGAATAAGTGTATTGATGTTCAACACACACAGAGCTTCATTGTTCAACACTGTTCACGGTGGGCGTGACGCTCACATCTCGCTCTTGAGAAAAAGTCGCCCGTGATATGATGTGAAAACAAATCCAGTGATCGTGATCGAAAATGCAATTTTTTTTTTTTTACAAGCATTGTTTGAGTGACATCTCCGCTGTCCTTCCGCTCTCTCTCTCTCTCTCTCTCTCTCTCTCTATATATATATATATATATTTATTTATATATATATATATTTCTATTTATCTATTTTATATTTAATCTATATATATAGTCTGTCAGTCTGTCTAACCGTCCGTCCGTCCGCCAATCTATTTATCCATCCATAAATTCATCCAAAAAACGACTTTATTGATAGAGAACAAAGAACGAATTGATTGATACAGGACAAAGAATGACTTGATTGATACAGGACAAAGAATGACTTGATTGATACAGGACAAAGAATGACTTGATTGATACAGGACAAAGAATGACTTAAAAGCTTAAACAACTACCACTTTCCTATCTGACTGTCAATGTCATGTAGTATCATTAGAGCTCGTTTCCTTATTTAAATACAAATGTCATATTTGGTCACTAGGATAAGTGTCCTCCATTTATCATCTAAGCATGATCCAAGACTTGACCTCCCCATTTCTCCACATGTACCCCTTCCCAAATTCCTGGATAGTTATATCGTGTTAAATAGATCAGCAGCTAAACGTGTGAGATGAATGTTTGGTGTGGCTAGNGGGGGGGGACATCAACCCCAATCAATCAGGCCCGATCAGATCCTCCAGCCCATTGAGCAGTTTTTTGTTTTTAAACCAATTATCTTTCCTAGCTTGACACGGTGTCAGAGAAGACACTTTGGGGGGAGTCATTTTTGTATTAAAAAAAACAGTACGATTTTAGGAATATTCAATAGTAAGGATATGGTACGGGAGATCCGGAATGAAGGGAATGCAATCTCAACCTTGCATACTAGAAGATCTAAAGGCTTTCCAAGAGGGAACGGGCTTTTTTGCAGCAACAACAACAACACACACACACACATATTTAAATTACAAAAAAAAAAATAATATAAAAAAAATTAAAAAAAAAATAAAAAATTTTAACGAATGGATATAAGGATCCCTCCATGTAGTTAATGATCTACGCTTTCAGTCCATAATCCAGATCCGTTATCAGATAAACGTTTTTATTTCAACAATTTATCCACAGGGAAGTTGATAAGTTGACAAGATGACGCAGAAAGTCTCATATGTGTAACAGATATTCGAGTATCATGATAATCGCTCTCACTTTTTAAAAGTTTGCATATTTGTTCACACAAAATCAACAATTTTCACATAGCAAACGGCATCGATGATTGACGTAGTTCTTAAGGGCACTGTGAGATTAGTTTAAATGTGATATGTGAAATGTGGTATGTGAAATGTGATTTGTGAGATGCGATATGTGAAATGTGGTGCGTGAAATGTGGAATGTCAGATGTGAAGGGGTGATTCGTAGGGATCATGAATAATTATCTGTATTAGTTGTATCGATCACTAGAAGTTTAAAAAAAGTTTTCATCTGAGATAAATCATCTAGGATTATCTTTAATCTTTTGTGTGGAAGGGGGAGGTGTGGTCTTTATCCCCAGCTGACATTAACGAGATATACAAACGCATCACTGTTTCATTTGAAGACATGCGAGACATTGCGGTCCGGTTAAAGCTGTTTCATTTGAAGACATGCGAGACATTGCGGTCCGGTTAAGGCTGTTTCATTTGAAGACATGCGAGACATTGCGGTCCGGTTAAAGCTGTTTCATTTGAAGACATGCGAGACATTGCGGTCCGGTTAAGGCTGTTTCATTTGAAGACATGCGAGACATTGCGGTCCGGTTTAAGCTGTTTCATTTGAAGACATGCGAGACATTGCGGTCCGGTTAAAGCTGTTTCATTTGAAGACATGCGAGACATTGCGGTCCGGTTAAAGCTGTTTCATTTGAAGACATGCGAGACATTGCGGTCCGGTTAAAGCTGTTTCATTTGAAGACATGGGAGTCATTGCGGTCCGGTTAAAGCTGTTTCATTTGAAGGCATGGGATACATTGCGGTCCGGTTAAGGCTGTTTCATTTGAAGACATGCGAGACATTGCGGTCCGGTTAAAGCTGTTTCATTTGAAGACATGTGAGACATTGCGGTCCGGTTAAAGCTGTTTCATTTGAAGACATGCGAGACATTGCGTCCGGTTAAAGCTGTTTCATTTGAAGACATGCGAGACATTGCGTCCGGTTAAAGCTGTTTCATTTGAAAACATGCGAGACATTGCGGTCCGGTTAAAGGGATTAGTGTCAGTTCTGTAAGACTCCGCCGGGAGGTCAAGTTATCTCCCTTTATTTAAACGTCATTTATGTTGAAAGCTAGGAGTGGTGGCAGAACTACTGGCAGAGTTATTTGGCAGAATTATTGGCAGAATTATTGGCAAAACTTTTCGGCAGAATTATTGGCAAAACTATTGGCATAACTATTGGCAGAATTATTGGCGAAGTATGTGCACAACTATTGGCAGAACTATTGGCAGAATTATTGGCAGACCTTTTGGCAGATGTTTTCGCTGAATTATAACGCATGACTATTGACTAACTGGCGCAGAATTACTGACAAAACTATAAGCACAGGTGTTTGGGTAATTATATGCCCAACTATTACCACAACTGTAGTAAGAGCCGTGGGAATAGTCATGCACAAAACCATTAGCAGAACTAAAGGCCACATGTGTCAGCTCTTCTGGTTTGTAAGAGCGGACGTCCTTTCCCTTGATACACATTTCTACAGAGAGTAACTGGTATCACAATGAGCAGTTAAATGGAATCGTGTTATAATAATCGGAGAAATAATGAAATAAACTAAACGGCGTTATACGTTACAAAATAACAAATATTTTATTTCAAAGTCAAGAGATGTTTAAACACTTTGTAATAATTAGACTAACAGTCCGACACATTGGTGACTCCTAAGACACCATAATTTATAGAATGAAATATTGATTACTCAAAACATTTTTTTTAAAGTACTTAATATTAAGCTGATTTAGGAGTCAAAGGGCCCCACTTTGAGAATCGTTGATGATCAACATGACTTTGAATTTGTTTAAAAATAATAACAAAATAGCGCAATTTTACTGAAGGAGCAGACGGACGGACAGAGGGACAATCTGGATTAAATACAGCTCATTACCTCATTAAATTTAATTATCCCCCCCCCTTTCCTATCATTTCTAGGGCCTCAATGGCAGCCCAATTAATACATGGCCATCTGAACATTCCATCATAATCTGGTCATGGAGGCCGAGTGTAAAGAGAAGAAATATGAATTCGATCATTCGTGTAACATCTAAATCAAATTTAGGACTAAAAAATTGAGTTCGTTAGAGAAGGGAATTGAGGACGTCTCTCATGTTTAAAGTGGCGTAGGAAGTGGGGTGCGGAGGGGGGCGTAGGAAGTGGGGTGCGGAGGAAGGCGTAGGAAGTGGGGTGCGGAGGAGGACGTAGGAAGTGGGGTGCGAAGGAGGGCGTAGGAAGTGGGGGGCGGAGGAGGACGTAGGAAGTGGGGTGCGAAGGAGGACGTAGGAAGTGGGGTGCGGAGGGGGGCGTAGGAAGTGGGGTGCGGAGGAAGGCGTAGGAAGTGGGGGGCGGAGGAGGACGTAGGAAGTGGGGTGCGAAGGAGGGCGTAGGAAGTGGGGTGCGGAGGAGGACGTAGGAAGTGGGGTGCGAAGGAGGACGTAGGAAGTGGGGTGCGGAGGGGGGCGTAGGAAGTGGGGTGCGGAGGAAGGCGTAGGAAGTGGGGTGCGGAGGGGGGCGTAGGAAGTGGGGTGCGGAGGAAGGCGTAGGAAGTGGGGTGCGGAGGGGGGGCGTAGGAGCTGGGGTGCGAAGGGGGCGTACAAAGTGGGGTGCGGGGGCGTACAAAGTGGGGGATGCGGAGGGGGGCGTAGGAAGTGGGGTGCGGAGGAGGGTGGTCCGTCCCGGGCGACATTTTTATTTTTGTTCAGATGGAAGGGCGTCCTTTTCGGCCAACCGCAGAGTTGTTTACGTAAAAGGGCCGGGAAAAAAATCTTGAACCGCCCCGGGTGGCACTCTCCCTAGCTACGCCCCTGCATGGATAGAGTGTTGAGGAGTTAAAAAACGGAAGGAAACGTCAAGGTCATTGTGAAGTTGGAGAGGTGTGTGAGAAAACAAGGACAACTTACAGCAGCGTTGATAACATTGTTATAGGATATTTTTTTTAAAAAAATAATAATCAACTCAATAAATGACATTTTGTGCATTAAATGGGGGGCGTGCATTAAAAAATATCAACGGAATTAGGATGGTAAACATTGGGTCCGGGGGGGGGGCAGGGGGAAATCAAATGAAGGGTGACGCGCCCCGCGGCCACTTTCTGTTCACAGAACATTGGTGTCAATCTCATGATAGTATTTATTTCTTTCATGTTGTTTACTTATTACTGATGTCTTCAGTCGCTCTACTGCTGATGTCTTCTGTCATTTTATTACTTGATGTCTTCTGCAAAATTCTCTACTGATGTCTCCTGTCATTCTTTACTACTGATGATTTCCAGTAGTGCGTCACAAGACGTATTTGATAAAACTGTAACCAGGGAATGCTTTGGATTGTTGGTGGTATGTAAGTGTTTGAAACTTGTTTGACAAGAACACTACAGAGAATGAGGTTTAAAACACTATCCACCCCCCCCCAAGACACATACAAAAAAACACCAAAAAAAAACACACAAAAAAACACCACGTAATCGATTACTCACCTTGGCTTGAAACTGTAGACCGTGCTGAAACGCTTCGTCGTTGTGTAACGGTATTCGACTATCATATCCATCATCCGATACCAGATCGTAGGCTTTCTTAGACGGCATGGCGGCCTTCAGCGGGGCTGTCTTTAAGAAAGCCACCTTGCCTTGTCAGCGGCAGAGAGTTGCTGTTAGAAAACTGTCTTTAAGAAAGCCACCTTGCCTCGCCGGCGGCAGAGAGTTGCTGTTAGAAACCCGTGCAGGTTCTCTGTCCAGCTTACAAAGCTCGCCTCATGTGGGTTTCAGAGAACACACGACGTGTGATTGCAGAATCACGTCAATAGATAAATTATGATGGGTGAAAAAACAGGGAGATCGAAAGAGTGATGTCATTTATTCGCCTGCCATAGCGGGGTCAAAGATCATATGAAGGTTTTGGAGCATGCAAGGCCCTCGATCTCTTATCAGTCAGCGAAAAAAAAATCCAAAATGTCAAATTGCATTGATGTCAATTCAATTAATGAAACAGTATTCCCTCAAGTGAATCATTTTTTTCCTTTTTTGTGTGGTTGTTTTTGTAAAAGTTATTGTAAAAACTCTCCGTTTACATGCAACTAAACCATCAAATTGTACAAACCGCGAAACTAATTTATATTGATCACGTTAGAGAAATCATGTTATGAAAATAGTTTTAGAGAGTAAAATACCAATTTATATTGATCACGTTACAGAAATCATGTTATGAAACTAGTTTTAGAGTAAAATACCAATTTATATTGATCACGTTACAGAAATCATGTTATGAAACTAGTTTTAGAGAGTAAAATGTCGCAGAAATTTGCTTTAGAAAACTAAATTTTTCTTTCTTTTAAGTTTAGAATTTCGTCCCGAACAAGAGTCAATCACGTAAAAAAACATTGCTCATTTAAATGTGTTTGACCTTCCAAAAGTTCGAAATGGGCAGACACAGCTTGTCTGTCGCACGGCGTGCAATCCTTACACACAACTCAATTCTTTACTCAAATAACAGACTTTTATCATATAATAAGAGTAGTACAAGGAGGTCGACAGGCGCCCAAAGTGCGAGGAGCGACGAGCTGCAAATGTGGGGTTAGACGTTACTTGGTAAACGCTCAATATCTTCTTTTTTTTTCTATATCTTTGCTTCTTTTCCCGTTCTGTTATTGGGTGAGATTACCAATAAAACGCCCGTTCTGTTGCTTTCGATGAAGCCGACAAATCAAAGGAAAGAAGACGGTGGCTTATTTTGGGCTAAAGGTTTCGCCTGAAATTGTCCTTCCAATCCTGCTGGTGGAAATGTCAGTGTTCACAGGAGAGGAGGGGGAAAAAAAGAAAAAATATGTGGGGTGTTTTTTTCAATTTCTATTTGGTAATCGTCTGCCGGGGCTATGAGAGTTGTGCAAGTGTATGGTATCCTCAACGGGAAGATTGGTTTGATCTATGTTGAAGGCTTGGTGGCAGAATGGAAATTCGCGCCAAAAAAAGTCTGACGAGTGGCGCTGTCTGCACCGGAAGTTCCAGTCAATCCAGCGGCCGCTTCAGATCCATTGTACCTGAGAGACGAGAGTGTAATGAACAGATTACATATTTAGTGTCAATGAAGCTACTTAATGGATTTATATCTGATGAAGAGTTTCAAAGAGATCAGAGCGTTAAGGGAAAAGTTTATACATTTAAAATTTTAGTTTAAAACAAAAATAGGGAAAATATGAAATCCAGTTTTTCAAGGGGATTAGAATGTAATGGAAGAAAAAAAACTTACATGATTAAAAAGTTACAGAAAACTATTCAATTTATAATTTATAATTAATGTAACTTTTTAATTGGAATGAGAATTAAATATTTTTTAAATGACGCATTTGAAATTACACTGAAGTATTTAGTGCAATAATATTTAATCACATTATCATGAGAGGGCTGGGCTGCGATAAAGAATAATCAGTACATTGATCGTGGGCCCTTAGTATAGTGACGAAGGAGACGAAGAAGTTTTTAAGTGTATTGAAAATCACAAATAATTTGTGGTAATGAGACAGTATACGTAAGCTTTTAATTATTTAAAGAGATACAAATGAGATCATATTTATTGCAGGATTTCAGTCTAAAATTATAGCATTGTTTTAGATTTTAATCAACTATCTCCGCATAAGACCCCCCCCCCCAATAAAACCGCCCACACATTTAAAAAAGAAGAGGCGTGGGAAGCTACCAAACAACGTAGGCCCCTGCAACTGACAGTGTTTACTTACGTTTGTGATCCTTATATGTGAGAGTTCACATTGTTATTCAACATACTACTTGTCACTATTCAAGTTCAAATCTTTTATGATAGGTTTTTGTATGAAATACGCCAGTGCTCGGAAACTTCATATCATTATAATATATTTTGTCATGTGTCATTTTTTTTTTTGCGTGCTCACTAATGGGGGCTCACCTAATTTTTTTTTTTTTTTTTTTTTTTTTTTTTTTTTTTTTTTTTTTTTTTGTTTTTTTAT
>CAXITT010001085.1:0-41612 GCA_964033795.1 Lymnaea stagnalis | reverse complement strand
TAATTATTGTTTATTGTATGATCACCCTTAATTTGCATTGCTATGGCTGGATATGTCAGTAGG
Source organism: Lymnaea stagnalis (assembly GCA_964033795.1). Taxonomy (NCBI): domain Eukaryota; kingdom Metazoa; phylum Mollusca; class Gastropoda; family Lymnaeidae; genus Lymnaea; species Lymnaea stagnalis. The sequence continues at coordinate 41,549 of CAXITT010001085.1, read as the reverse complement.
AAATGGAGTTTAGAAGAAATTAGGCATGTGGGTGTGTTGCTTTGTTATAAGGGAGAGAACCTAGAGGAGTATATACGAGTTAAGTTTGAAGAACAAGAACTTAGAGCCAGAGAGGAAGAACTTAGAGATAGAGAGGAAGAACGTATAAATAGACAGAGAGAGGAAGAACGTATAAATAGACAGAGAGAGGAAGAACGTTTAGATAGACAGAGAGAGGTAGAACGTATAAATAGACAGAGAGAGGAAGAACGTATAGATAGACAAAGAGAGGAAGAACGTATAAATAGACAGAGAGAGGAAGAACGTATAGATAGACAAAGAGAGGAAGAACGTATAAATAGACAGAGAGAGGAAGAACATTTAGATAGACAGAGACAAATTGAACTAGATAAACTAGATGAAAAAATTAGACTGGCGGAATTAGAGGCAGAACGACGGGAAATTATTTTAAAGAGACAGGCATATTATTATAGCGACAGTGACGATGACGAGAGTCAAGGGGAAGAAATATATTATGGCATTGCCAGCATTCACTGTGAGAATCCCTATAAAAATTTTAATAGATTTCCTATTAATGTAAGTGAAAACAACTATGTGGATAACGGTGGACATACTCATGATCCTGACCCCAGGCAAGAGCCGGCCTCGCAACCACGGTTCATGGCTAAAGATACTGAGGAACAAAATGATATTATTGCCTCTGCTGACGACTCAATTTTTTTAAAAAGGAATGACAGTGATTTGTTAATTGGTCCGTCAGCTGACGTTAAAAGGGACAACGTTGACCGTGCTGACATACCCCGAGTGGCAAAGGGTACAGATATAGCTTTAGATTCATGTCAAAACGAGGTTGAAGTAGTTGGTGTATCCCAGGAAGTCCAATGTAAAGAAGAAAGAGGACGACAATTTAATAAGGTAGAAGTCATTGGAAATTACCTTAGGTGGACGTATGTAGGGGATTGTCCCAGCGCCACAGTATGTAATAAACTCGTTGTTATGGAAACGGGCGGCATTGAAATCAAAGAGAACCCTGTTCTAATGTCTGAGGACATGATTTTTGTTGTATCTCATGGTGAGCCATCAGATAATGTAAGTTTTAAAGTGTCTGATTTTTTGTGTGAGGTTGATGAGGTGAGTGTAATCCCTGAGGTGGGGGAAGGAGAGAAAATTGTTGTTGATAATTATTGTGATGTAAATGAGTCACTGTGTAATGTGAGCAAACGTTGCTTAAATGATGATATTTTTACAGAGATATGTACTGGTAATAAATATGAATTAGTTGATAATGTGAGCCAGGTGTGCTCAGGTTTTGATGTTACTGCAGAGGTCTGCAATGAAAATGTATCACAAGTTGTTATGAGCAAGGGTTGCTCAAAATTGTATAGTATTACAGAGAGCTGTATTGATGATGAATCAATAGGTAATGTGAGCCAGGGCTGCTCAAATGTTCATATTGTTACGGATAGCTGTAATAATAAGGAATCACCTGTAAATGTGAGCCAGGGCTGCTCAAATGTACATGTTGTTACAGATAACTGTAATGAAAATGAATCACCTGTAAATGTGAGCCAGGGCTGCTCAAATGTACATATTGTTACGGATAATTGTAATGATAATGAATCACCTGTAAATGTGAGCCAGGGCTGCTCAAATGTACATGTTGTTACAGATAGCTGTAATGAAAATAAATTCCCAAGTAATGTGAGTGAAGGTTGTCGAGATTTTGAGAGCCAGGAGTGCTCTAACATTAAGTCGGAAACCAATGTTGAATTAGTTAAAGAGAGCGCTGCCAGCTCTAAAGGTGCACTTGTTTATGATTTTCAAGAGGAGGTGAGTTGTCAGGTCCATGAGTTGGGAGGTGAGGCTTTTGTTTGTATTGTTGAAAAAAATGAATCTGTTAAAAGTAGCTATTGCCATGATTGCTTTGAAGTTCCTGATTTGTTTGAATTTCTTTTTTATGAGACTCGTTTTTCATTTTGTAACAATTTAAAAATGTGTATTGTAAAACTGAGATTTCACATGAGTTATGGCCACGGGTCAAAAGAACAGGGAGAGATAATTTTAATTATAATAAACATGTCGAAGCATAAAGTTGTGAAATCCACGGACAAAAGATATGTCCCGCCATCTGTAGCTGTGTTATTTAAGAGCAAATAAAGGCTGCTCATATTGTGGTGAGACATCTCTCACCTGTAATAATGTTAGATAGTTTTGTGTTTCTATAGTGATGACCATTTGTTTTATTTAAAAATACACCTTTTTGATGATATGATTTGGATTAACTTAGTTATAGTTTCAAATTCAGTAAGGATGTTGATGTGTTTGCCCTGATTTTTGAGATAAAAATATAATTATTTTTATTGGTATGAAAAATGAAAATTAATGTTGACATTCAATTTTAATGGTCTGATTTTTATTGTCGTACATGAATTTTTAACTCTTGAATTGCATTTAAAATTATGTACGAAGGATTGTTTATTTTATTGCAGTATATCATAAATCTGTTTGATTTTCAGTGATACCTAAATAATGTTTTTTGATAAGGACCATTCATATGGCTGAAGGGTTCTTCTTGATGTAATTGATGTAAATTTTGTATGTCTGGTGACGATTTCACTCCCTGAGTAAAATCTGAAATGAAAGAGGGGGGATATGTCGAGTATGAGCGTTCATTAGGAATTGTTGCGACTCAATATTATGTTCATTAGTTGTTGAACGCTTTTCCCGCGCTTGACTATTATAGTTAGTGAACGCTCTTCCCGCCATTGTATTTATGACGTATTTTTATGCTGAGTCGTGACGTATTGTCTATGCAGTGTTGTGACGTATGTTGTAGTCGTGCGGCAGTCTTGAGTGGAACCTTGGAGTGATAGGATGTTTATATATTTACTTAGATATTAAAGTTATAGTTATTATCAAAAGAAGTTGAGTTTGATCTATGATAGTGAGAATAGTACGACGCTTCAACGTATGAAAGAACTGACGAATGTAATCAATCCAAGAAGACGTGTAGGAGTTGACAGGGGGGGGGGAGAAGAAATTGAGGGCGCCGAACGAAACTTGGGGTAAGGCTTGGAGAGAGGTCTCAGAGGGAGACCCTCCCCAGGAAAGTGTTAATACATTTAAAATGATGGGATGCATTTTGGCGCAAACAGGAATTTAGTTTCGCATCATTCTACACTTAACTGGCTAGCAACAGAAAAGATGTTAGTTGAAATTTAGGTTCCCTTGACCATGCAATGGCATGGGTTACACAATTCCTTTTTATTTTTAGTTGCATCTAAATAGAAATGTTGTTGCACAATTTTATTTGAAACTATTTATATGTTAAACTAATTCATAAATGAATGAATATAAATTTTAAAAATTCCGTCCAAATCAGTTGATAATTTAAAAACAATAAAAAAAATCTATTAGTATGTCATTATAAAAACTATCATTTTGGATTTAATTTAAAGCTTAAGTCTCTATTCCCAAAATGCGCCCCCTGATATTGAGGCCCCTTGCGAGTACCACCTTTACATTGCTATGCATGGATCCAGTGGACCAGAAAGAAATATCAGACAAAGTAGATAGATCTATAAAAATTTTTAAAAATTATTTAAATCTAAGTATATCCAATTGGGCAACTTTTAAAACGTATCTTTGAAGACAGAAGAGTTCACCTTGTTTTCCACAATGGCGTCGTAAATGACAAAAGATTCATGAACTGTAGGCTACGTTTTTTTTTATATCTTGTTCAATTTTGTTAAATGGTTATTGTACATGAACAAAAATACGCTATTTTAGGCCTTTAGTTCCATCAGGTAAAGAGGACGTTTTAATTTTATATCACTAGAAACAATTAATCGCGCTTAACTTTCATTTTAAGCGCCTGAAGTCTTGGCCCTCTTAATAATAAGGCCAGGCTAATAAAAGGGTAATAATAACTTAAATAAAGGATTACCTTACCACATGTTGCTTTACTTTTAACTTTTACTTTACCCTTTACAGTACTTTACTTTTCCTAATTTAGGCGTGATAGAAGGCTGGCACATAATTCACATGGGGGNTCAGTGTCATTAGTCCTCTCCATTTTCCTGTATGCCTGCGAATCCTGGACATTAACAGCCGATCTTGAAAGGAAAATAAAGGTGATGGAGATGAGATGCTTCAGAAGCATTTTTGGCATCTGCTATAGGGACCATATCTCCAGTGAAACAGTGAAAGAAAGGGTTCATAGGCAATTTGGTAGTACGATGACCTACTGGTGACTGTGAAAAAACGCAAACTACAATGGTACGGCCACGAAACAATGAAACAAGGGCTTGCCAAAGAAATATTGCAGGGGACCACAAGAGGAGGGAGAAGAAGAGGAAGACAAAGAAAAAGATGGGAGGATAACATCAAAGAGTGGACAGGACTAACACAGGGCAATGCAGTGGGTAGTGCTGAAGACAGAGAGGAATGGAGGAGGATGATTCACATGTCATCTGTGATGCCAAAACGGTCCAAGGACTATAGGACATGAGGATGAGGATCGTTATACGCCAAGACCCACCAAAACTATGATATTCAGAGACTCTGTGAAAAAATATTATGATTATGGTAATTTTTTCTGATAAAATAAAATACATTTTTGGTTGTTGAAGTTTTAGCATTTTCTAATAAAGATCTGGCAGTGAATGGAACAAGAAAAACGATTGGTTGTAATATTTTTTAAAGTTTATACAATCATATTTTATATTATGTTATGTACGCACTGAGAGGGGAGGTGGGGGTTGTTGATTAAGGAGATTTTCCATATGAGACACTTGGGGCTAATGGTAGTTGGGGATGCCATGACGTCTTTTTTCGGTGTTTTCATGTGGGAGTCACTTCCCTTTGTTTATTTTTTAGATAACTAATATTTTTATGTATTAGTATTAATTCGCCCGAGGAATGTTTAATATTATTTTGTATTTGTTTCTGTTGAGTTTTTATTTTCATAATAAATGAAAAAAAGATAGATAATTTTTAAATATAGACATAAAATTTTATGTTCTTTTTTGACAAAATGGTGAGAAATTATTATTTTTTTTGTTGAGTACTTTATGATGATGCGGATATAGAAAGGAGTGCTTAAATATTACGTCTGTTGCTATTCTTCATTGCTTGACCAGGTGCCCGGTAAGTTCAAAATTGGTTGTGTTTTTTTTTTTGCATCGTCAGCAGTTTTAGTTAGATAAATATTGGGTAAATTTATGCAGATGGAGCCTGAATTTACCGCCCGTTTTTGGAATCGTCTGGAAAGTCAGGGCGAAAGGAGTGTGATAGATTGGCTCATGAGTACCGGTCTCATTGCAGATAGATACGAATGTCCCCATTGTAAGAAGGGTATGAAATTGTGTGCATGGGCAAATGCTTCAGATGGGTTTGCATGGCAATGTGGTGACAAAAGTCATGGCAATATTGTGTGTAGTTTAAGGAAGGGGTCATGTTTTAGTGACAGTACATTGACGTGTGACATTATGTTATTGACACATTTTTGGTTAAGAAAAATGCCTTTGTGACATATTGTGAAAGAAGTAAGCATGAGTTGGGGTACCATAAAAGACTTGGTCAGCTTTTGTGGCGAGGTCTGCGTGGAAGCGTGTGTTGTGATGAGTGAGAGTTTAGGAGGAGTGGGTAAAATTGTGGAGATAGATGAATCCAAATTCGGCAAGCGGAAGTATCATAGAGGCAAACGGGTAGAAGGAAAATAGGTGTTTGGTGGGATTGAAAGAGGATCCAACAAAACCTTTTTCAGGGTTGTTGAGAACCGCGGTAAAAACGTCCTCCTGGCAATAATTAAAGAATTAGTGCAGGCAGGAACCACAATAATTTCTGATTGTTGGAGGTCTTACAACTGTAGGGTTTCACCACCTGAGGGTGAACCATACAATTGAGTTCAAACGCTCTGAAACGGGCGCGCACACCAACACCATAGAGGGCACCTGGAATGCAATTATTAAACGATCTCTGCCCACAAGAACCTGTCCTGGGGAGGAGCAGTTCAACTCATATTTATTTGAATATATGTGGCGACGCTTATGTGGTAATAGAGATCAAATGAGAGAATTTTTAAATGCTATAAAAATTGTGTATCCTCCCCAAATACAAGAGTCTGACGCATAAGGAGTCAGTAAAAAATTATTGAAATTTCGTTGATTTTTAAAAAATTTTGCTCGGGATAGATATAGGGTTAGGGTTTTTAATAACACGTGTTTTGCACTACTTTTTTAGCTGCCATCTTGGTTGACACTTCAAGTGACTTCACGTGTTGTGTCAACCAAGATGGCGGCCATTGAGAAAATAGTGGCATCCTCAATGACCATTTACCAACACTTGGATAGGGGGGTGTGTCAAAGGCAATAAAAATTCGAATGCCATAAAAATTTCACCTCAACCTATCGTATTGATGGTAATGATTGTCATATTGTTGCTTTGTGCGTCACAATGAACTACCTAGATGCATCAACAGTAATATTTAGTCTAGTTGCCCTTGCAATAACTTCACTCTACCATCCCCTTTTTCTGCTACCAGGCGTGTGATGTAGTTTTGTTTAATAATTATTTTGTTCGCCAGAACCGCAGCAATTGTGAAAACGGAGAAAACTAGAGAAGGTTTTTAAAATATAATACATTATCCAACTGTTCTGCACTGGGAAGTTGGATTTGGACATTTTTTTTAATATCTAGTTAGTCGCATTTGAACTATTGAAATATATTTTTAGAACCCACAAAACAGCTCTATCCCTTAAACAATATATCCCCTCAACGACTTGCTCTAGTTATTGAGTGTCAAAACGATTGCAAAAAACATTTGAAATCAAAGCCTGTAAGTCCTTTAAAAAAGCACTGAGTAAAAAGTACAGCCTTGACATCTTTTTGTCAAATATTAAATTCAAAATCACTTTTCCAAAATCAAGTAGCTTGTGTAGAAGCTATGTTTTAATAAAATAAAAAGAGCAAATTTCTGAGTGCAGCTTTAAAGATGATTTGTGCCATAGGAATAATTATTTTATTGTCACACCAGATATTTTCATTAATATCTTTATTATTTTCTTTTATTCATATCAGATATAAAATGTGGCAGAGATATAGCAACAGCTATGATTTTAGAAATGTCTGCAATGACTATGAAGAAATTAGCCATTAGGATGCCGAGATTGCCATTCAGTATTGCTACTGATGGTAGTAAAGACTCAGACAAAAAGCAGTACTCTCCAGTGGTCACCATTGAAGGATAGGGTGGCCTTGTAAATTCTCATCTCCTAGCTTTGCCGGTGTGCAAAGCATCCTCGGCCACAGGACAGAATATATATTTAAGATCATGGCCGATTAATTGAATTCACAGGGCATTCCATGGGTAAACTGCATTGCATTTGGCTGTGACAATGCCAATGTGATGACTGGCCAATACAATGGAGTATACAGTTTTATTAAAGGAGAGCAAGACATTTATCTGGCATGACGCTGCCTCCATCTGGTGCATCTTGCAGCTAAAAAGTGGGGCTTCCTGTCTACCCCCAGTTGAGGAGGTCCTGGTTTGTTACTTCTTCAAGAAAAGTTTGAAGAGACAGTGTGAATTGAAAAACCTGCAAGTCATGTATGGTGCAGAACAGATGAAAAGTATCAAGCATGGATGCACCAGATGGCTTAGTATTGCAAGATGCCTAAAAAGATTGTTTGAAAACTTTTTTTATGAAGAAAAATATACAAATTCCAAACCAAATAAGAAACCACATGATGGGCAGACTGCTGTGTTGGAAGGACATTGTACAACTTACTCTGTGAAGCAGGTTGATGCCATTTATGACTTTTTGCGGTCACCGACAAATCAAATTAACTGCTATTTCTTGTCTTACACACTGAAAGTTTATGATCAGGTGAGATGAATTTTTATATTTCATGAGTCTTGAATGCTGCATAATTTTACTCACATTTCATTGGACCAGCAATATTTTCTTACGATTCATTTTATTTTGTGCAAAGTTGTCTGTAGTGGACATTAGTAATTTTGTATTATTTACCTTACCATACTGTTGTACTTAATAGTATTTTTATGACACATGGTTATTTTTACAGGTACTTGTCCAACTGCAGGCAGAAGAAGCCATGATCATCATGCTCAAGGAGAACCCCTGCAGCCTAATTGGTGACTTTTACAGCAGATTTCTCTTGCCAACAGCAGTTAATGGTATTGACCAGGTGAGCTTGTGTAGATTGGTTAAGTTAATGTATGCATTTATATTGTAGTTAGTTGGACAAATTTAATACATTTCTTTTGTTTTAAATTATCATCTAAATGGTTTGTCATAATAACTTCAGTACTAGTTTATAATTTTTTTTGTCTTTCAGTTCCAATACAAGTTAAGAAGCAGTCAGAAAGAGGATGCTGACCTGATTGTTGGATCTCAGGCAAAGACCATGCTGCAAAACAAAGAAAAGTACAGCCCCAGAGACAAGGGGGTTGTGGAGTTTTTTGCTTCTGTTGGAAAATATTTTGAGATGGTGCTTGACAACCTTCTAAAAAAGACTTCCCTATCAGATCCTGCACTTCAGAATGCTTCTGTATTTGATCCAAAAAGGAGGTTAAACAACACCAGCTAGAATACTTCCTTACCAGATTCCCCATTCTGATCCCCAGAGGGACTGATGTTGACACCATCTATGAAGAGTTTGATAGGCATCAGCAGAGGAACATTGAGGATGGGGTAAGAGTTGACAGGATTTGGCAAACAATTTGCCAAAAGCACCCAGCCCTTAAGAATCTTGCCCATGTAGTGAAAGGGATCCTCACCATACCTCACTCCAGTGCTGCGTGCAAGAGAATATTCTCTATGTTCCTGAAAACATGCACAGACCAAGGAACAAAATAATAGCCCAAAAACAACAGAGGAGAGAAAATCAGGAAGCTGCTTGGACTTGGATGAAACTTTCAGTGCAAAAGAACTCCAGCAGCTTAAAAGTTCAGCAAGCGTCATCAATACACAAGGTATTTAAATATTTATAAAATGTGTACTCAGTTAAAGAATGTGCCCCTTTTATTGCTACAAGTGTACTAATTTGTTCAGTATTGTACTATTCTGAGACAATATTGTACTATTTTGAGATGGAATTGTACTATTTTTTGAGTTCCTGGGGAAACAAGTCTGGTGCATGAGTATAATATAAGCTGTGAATTAAATGATAATATAATTCGTTACTTTTTTTGGGGGGGGGGGGGGTGACAAAGATTTTATAAGGCTAAAGCATCTAGACCTAGATGAGCCACACAGTGGGATCTGACTATGATAAAAACGTCATGTTTGTGGCTCTTTAGGGTTAAGGGCTTACCAATAAGCATTACTTATTTATAACTGTAGGATGTTATAAACTATAATTATTATAAGGCAGATATTTTAAAAATAATACAATTTTGTTAACATTCACAATTTTTAGTTTTATAGTTAATAAAAATTCACAATATTTAGTTTTAATCTCAAATGTATTAAAATAGATAGCCAGTGTAAAAATGTATGAGTGTGTTTGTATGACAAAGTCAGAATTAATTTGTCATACAGATTAGAGAACACATTCTTCAATGAGTGACACTCAGAGTGAAGGAGTTTACCATCAGGGTCCCATTTGGATAGCTCTGCTCAGGACCATAAAAGTTACCCATGATGTTTTACCATTGCACCTTTTTTTGCTACATTTCAACACTATGAGATAAGGTAAGATAAGATTCTTTTCTTTATCCAAATAATGTGTTTTGAATACATTGTATCTATTCATTTTTAGCACATATCCAGCAGATATTCTTTCTAAGATAAAATGTTTAAACCAGAGCAATTAAAACACATCTAATGTGTGTCTCAAGTGCAATAATCAGGCATCATATACCACAGAACTTCACTCCCTTAGTGACAATAATAACTTTAATTAAGAGTGATTGTTTGATTTTGTTAAAGTCAGAGGAGCACTCTGATAAATTCTAACAGACTGGGGAACAAAGAAGTGCATAACTTTCAGCGTTGACTTGGAGGTAAAGAATTCACCCTGATTGAGCTCATCTTAAGTATCTGTCGTGTCATGTTTAAAACAGAATGTTTACTTAATGATCTTGAATAATAAGTTTATACTAGAGGTGTGATTAGAATATTAAATATAGATTGGAAGTATAGATAGAATATTAAATTTAGACAAGAACTATGGTTAAAATATTAAGTTTAGAATAGAAGTGTAAATTATGTTTAAAATTGTATTCCTCCAGATGAGTCTCCTCTCAAATTTGGTTGGTTGAATGTATTAATGAAAGCCATGGAGATGACCAAACTGGACTTTAAAAATTTCACATGAAGATGTCAGAACTAAACATTGAAAACTTCACATGCAGATGACCAAGATGGACATTGAAAACTTCATATGAAGATGTGAGAACTGGACTTTGAAACTAGACATGCAGATGACCAAGCTAGAAATTGAAAACTTCATATGAAGATGTCAAAACTGAACTTAAAACTTTACCATGACAAGGATGACCAATTGAAGTAGGTTTTTTAAAAATTGTGCCTACAATCAAACACACAAAAAACATCAACAGTAAAACTACAACTATAATTATACTAAGTTTAACGGCATTCTAAAGATTAATTCATATGAACATTATGATTTTTGGTATTATTACATACGTGAAGACATTACCTACAGAAATACAGAGGATACCATCTTACTATTACAGTAAAACTTCAGTTTTGCGACCTTTAAATTGCCATTAAAACGAGTGCGTTATTTGGTGAGGGGTCTTAAAAAAGAGGTAAGACATTTTCAAAAACGACACTTAGAAAATTAAGTAAACAAGTAAAAAAAAAATACACATACCATTAAGTATAGGCACCATCTTACATTAAGAATTATAGATTAAACTCTGGCTCACAACCAATATAAACTCATATTGTCTCAACCAATATAAACTCATATTGTCTCAACCAATATAAACTCATATTATCTCACAACCAATACAGTCATTATCTTCCTATTCCTCATTAATTCCAATGCTGGTTTGGTAGTTGTTTAAAAGGTGTGTAAGTGCTGAGTACATGCTTAGAGTTATAACTATTCATTTATAAGATAAGCGCATCAATATTGTTGTAATTATTTTTATTCTGTCATTGAATAGTTTTTTCTATTGAAAGAAATCTGTTATTTCTGTTTGTTTTCATGATCCCCCCCACCCATGCATGTCGTTTTAAGCTCCTCCTGTAAATGGTTGGCCTGATTTTGCAAGCTCCTTCACCACAATAAAACTTGCTTTCACAGCAGCTTCAGTATGTGATTTTGCTTTGGTGAAAAACATTCATCTTCAATTCTTCTGTTGCTTCTACTCTGCATTCAGGAATTTTAACTTGTCTTGATGTTTAGTCTCAGATTATATTCCTTGATCACAGCCACATTATCTCCACAAAGTAGGTACAGATTGATAACACGTTAGCCATAGCAGGAAAGTGTGATCTAATATCCAGGCTCTACACCACATTCATTTCTTATGCGCCTATCCAAAATGAGCAACAGAATGTTGCTAGGTTACTGTAACGACAAACATCCACTCACTACACAACTTTTATTGTTGCATATTTTGATAGAAAAAGCAAGAAGGCTCTCAGGTAGCCTATCGTTGGACAAGGCAGATTATTAGGGAATATGATTTGCACTTTATATCGCAGGGCCATTAAAAAATATTTGAGCCTAAAATTCTCTCTCATGCCTGATATAATTGTACGCCGGTCAAGACCTCTCAGGCCTGATATAATTGTACGCTTGGCCTAATGTGGCCCACGGGCCTTAAGTTTGACACGTATGATAAGGGAGTACTTTATTTCTTTAATTTTACTAATGCTTCTTTTGTTATAGTGGGTTTTTTTTCAGATGCATAACTTTGATGTAGACATTGCAGTATTTGTTACATGTAACAATAACCAACACATTTTCATCTTCTATGAGTCTTGCAGCTAAAGTAAAGTAGATGAAGTACATGAAGCAGTTGAAGTAAATGAATAAAAATATTATTGTAAAGGGATAGTAAATAATATTATTTTAATATTTTGTTTTTTCACTTCCAGGTTAATGCATTCTACACAAGTGACTTGGCGGTGAAAACCAAGACGTTTCAGTAAATCTATGTCACAGATTCTTGGCTGACAGCTGATTGTGCACCATATCATCTTGGCTGACAGCTGATTGTGCACCATATCATCTAGGCTGACAGCTGAATGTACACCACTCCATCTTGGCTGACACCGTATAGTACACCACACCATCTTGGCTGACAGCTGATTGTGCACCATATCATCTTGGCTGACAACTGAATGTACACCACGCCATCTTGGCTGACACCGTAATGTACACCACACCATCTTGGCTGACACCTGAACATACACCACATCATTTTGGCTGACATCTGAATGTACACCACACCATCTTGACTCTCATCTGAGTGTACAACACACCATCTTGGCTGACCCCTTAATGTCTCAACCCAAGTAAACAAATTTACCAAATTATTAATAAAATAAATTTCTACTAACACACAACTAAAATTTTTAGACTTTTCAATCAACCTGTTCATTGTTTCAATCAACCTGTTCATTGTTTCAATCAACCTGTTCATTGTTTCAATCAACCTGTTCATTGTTTCAATCAACCTGTTCATTGTTTCAATCAACCTGTTCATTGTTTCAATCACTCAAACTTTAACCTTAATGGTTTTAAACCTCTACTATTTTTCATTTGTAATTCAAATAAATGTCACCTTGTTGCTGTTTGAATGTGCTGCACAAGAAAAACTAATAATGTAGACTTTTTAATTACCCTAACCTGTCTTGGCATGAAGACTGAATAATAAAATGTATTATTTTGACCAGTTGGTTCAAATGGACTGATGAGCTGAATGAATTACCCTAATGCTCAGTTCACACGATAAAATTCTCATCAAATTTTTGTTCATACATTTGATTCAATTTTTGTATGAAGCCTTGTCATAACTTTCAAAGCACTATTTGATCAAATTTTGATGGCATGCAAATTTCTTAAAATCTGTGATTATTCACAGGGGCGTAGCTAGGGTTGGTGTCACCCGGTGCTGTAAACTCACGGTGTCCCCCCCCCCCCCTCCCAACTTCTATGAACGATTTTTTCTTGTTAAGATAAGTCCATGGTATAACAATGACAAGAACAAAACACATAAATCGAAGTTCATGAGGTCAGGGTATTTAAAAACTGTAACAACGTTGAGTTATAGTTATTTTTACATTACATTTAATGTATTTAAAATTTTCCTTTCCTTGTCTTCAAAGCTGCAAAACTGTCAATCATTTGATCAAAATCAATTTCCTTCAAAGTATCACTTTAAATAGATAGCAGAGCCAAATCAGAAAGCATTGACGGTCCCATGATGGATCATAAATATTTCTTGATGAGCCTTAGTTATGAAAAGCTCCGCTCACATGAAGCCAAAGACTCACATAACGTAAAAAAAAAAAAAAAAAAACTTAGCCAGAGTATTGGCAGAGATTCTAGGAAGTCCCAATCAGCTAAGAATTTCAAAACATTAATTACTGACCTGTCCAGGACTTTGAGAAAATTCAATATCAGCTGCCTTTAGATGTCTTTTAAGCCATGGTTTAAGCCAACATCAATATCTCAGCCCATCACGTTTCAGATTTGCAAGAATTTCAGACCTGAAGTCATCAGCTTTTGTCCCTCTTAACGGGAAAAATCCAAGAAAAACTTCTCTCACTTCAACTTTCCCTTTGTGGATGTTCACATATCTGGTCACTTCAGATATCTGGTCAGTTTGTGATATATCAGGTGTACTTTTGAACATAATTCCAAAATACCTCGCAGCCTTTATGCCCATGATAAGAATCTCCTTCATATGATTTTCAAGGACATTTATAAATTTATTTTAGGTTTATGGTGAAAGGTAAGATGCGGATGCTTTTTCTGTAGATGTACTCGTCTTTAGTCTCATTTGGTGCTCTTCAAGCACTTGATCATATTTAGATAGCATATCAACCATTTCAATAAATTTTTAGTGAAGATTCGTCTCCGATCTGGCCACAAAATGCCAGAATTTGCTTTGCAAGAAACAATGTGATATACAGCAACCTGTGAAGGATATCCCTCCACATTTTCTTTTCCCTGTCCATCACACCAATACTTTCGGCATCAATTGTTTTGTGTATCCTAAGTCCTGCTGCCAATGATTTCTACTTTTCAAGGCAACATAGGCGCTCTTCCGATGCTTCATGATTTTGTAATTTTGGGCTCAGTTTTCACCGCTTATCAAAGTCAGTAACAAATTTGGATGTTGTTTCTGTAACATTAACAGCAAACAATCTGCAGCACAAACAATTCAATTTATGACTGAAAAGTGAAAAAAAAAAATCCAAGACCGCCCTACTGTCTCGCAATTTTGCATCATCCCGTAGATCCAGTGTTTTGTAAAATAAAAGAACATTATTGTAAAATAATATAATTTTTAACCCTATAAATGGGTAAAAATTCATTTATAATGTTTTTAATTTTTACCGATTCGTATACTTATAATCGCCCTACTACACCGCCCCATTTCTCAGAATCTATATAAATATAGCCTCCTGTCACTAACGGACGTTACCGCACACTTCAATTGGCGTGGAATAATGACTGGGTTTTTCTGACCTAAATATAGGATCATCTCATTTCTGACGCATCAACCTTGAACTTTTAATAAAGCACGCATTTGGATTGGTTACATTTGTGAAAAATATATGTGTGATCGGTTATTCTTTTATGAGTCTCGGTTTTTGAGACAATGTGTGCCCTGTAAATATGCAATTTTTCATTCGGGTGTCACCCCTAAAATGGTGTCACCCGGTGCGGTCCACACACCCCGCACCTGCCTCGCTACGCCACTGATTATGCAACCTCCATATCACATGAACAAACACTAAGAAGAATTTCATCAAGCTAGGTCACTAGGTCATGTTTACATTGACTAAGCTAAGTTATCAAAACAACAGCAGCCTCCAAGTAATAATAATGTACTTAATTTAGAAAAAGATGTAATAGAAAAATTAGACTTTAAATGGGCGAAGGGCATGATGTAATTGAAAGGTATTTATAAATAGGCTTATTACTTGTACAGCATATATACTATAACCCTGTAACTGTAACACTAATGACTACTTAGTACTTCCAATTGGATCAATGAGAAATTTTACCAGCTCGAGCTCCAGGCAAAGAAAATATTGCTCCTGAGCTCTGTAACCCTGATTACAAATAACAATTAGAAATTTAATTCTCCTACCCCCATCCCCCTTTTTTGTTTTCAGTGCTATTATAGCAAATGGGTGCCCCCTTGATTAAATTAAAAAGTTCAACTTTTTAAATTATTTTACTTACTATAGGCGCAGTATAGGTTAGTTATTATATTGTTCTTCTGTGGCGACCCCTTAGGTCCACTTTTTAATAATTTCCACAGAAAACTTAAAATCTTATTATATTATTGTTTGAGTCATGCTATATACATTTTTTTTTAATTTTTGGTAGAATGTAGAAAAACTTGACTTTAGATATAATAAATATTTAAATAAGGACCTTCAAATGAGATCATAGTAAAAAGCTTACATTTCTCAAAAATACTGTTACATTGTACAAGTATAGTAAAGCTCTCCTTAACATTCTCATTCATAAATAAAAGTTCATTAATAAAAAAAATAATCAATATAATTTTGAAATTGTTTTAATGGGAATTTTAGGTGCTATTTGACAAGTTATGAGATAACGGTAGTTAAAAAGAGAATTAGCAGTACTCCTCTTCTCAGTCTGATCAACTGCCAGTGGAAAATAGGCCATTAACTATTTCTTTCCATTTCTTCCATTCTCTAGATATCTTCTCCAGCTCTTGACAATTTTTATGACCCGGTATATTTTTGTTGACATCCCTTTACCAAGTTTAGGGAAATCATTCCTGATTTATGTATTAAAATGAACAGAACACTCATTTGTAGTACACTGCATTAGATTTTAAAAATTATATTGAGTACAATTATGTTTACTTTTTATATACTGGTACTCTAATTTAAACTGTAAAAGATAATATTTTAGGGATTGGTAATCTCCTTTTAAAAATAACTTCCAGATAAAACACCTGATTTAAAAGATACAAATACAAGTTCAATCACAGATTGCACAAGAACTCAGAAACAAATTGGTATAAATTTTATTAAAAAATAAGCAGTGCTGAATATGAAGTTATCAATAAGCACTACCATTAGTTGTAGTATTTGCATATTTGAAAATAGGTTGTCACAATCATCTTTGACAATAGAAATCTTGTCATTTCATCGTCTCTTAAGTTAGGGGATTGTAAATGTGGCTCTAGTGTGTTTAATAATTTCTGGAGAAAAAAAAAGATGCATTTTATTTATTACTCATAAAAATATATACATTATAAAGTTATAATAATAATAATAATAATAATAAAGCTCATTTCAAAAACACGCTTCATCCCCAGAGGCTCGAAGCGCGGTACAAAGTCAACAAAAAACAAATCTATAATTTACCACATTTAAAACAAACGCAACACTACAAAAACTATTTACAAGCATACAATGGCAAAGTCTTTCTACCCATTTCAACCCTAAGCAACACAGCCATTATGCATTAACTGGAAAATAAGGTTGACAATCATACCAGAAGGTGTTTGCGAAATAGATGTGTCTTTAAATCGGTTTTAAAGGACTCCAGTGTCTGGTTGTTTCTGAGATCGACAGGAAGGGCGTTCCAAATTGTTGGACCAACAAATGCGAAAGTGCGCTTTCCGTAAGTCTCAAGGCAAACACGTGGTGTCGAGAGTTTGCCACTATCGAATGAGCGGAGCTCTCTACTGGATACATAAGGCGTCAGCAGCTCTTTCAGATAGGACGGCGCCAGGTCATGTAAGCAGCGGTAGCACAAAGTTGTGATTTTGTACTCTATGCGAGCACTCAACGGCAGCCAGTGCAACTCTCTCAGAAGTGTTTTTGCATGGTCGAACTTGTTTGCGGAGAACAATGCGAGCCGCATTATTCTGTGCTATTTGAATTTTATCCACGAGCGTAGCTGGAAGACCCACCATGAGAGCATTGCAATAGTCCATGCGTGATAGCACAAATGCAAACATCAGCCTCTTTGTTGTATCAATTGTTAGGAAGGGCCTGATGTGACTAATCCTGTGCAGCTCCAGAAAAATCGCCTTGCATAGCATGTTAATATGACTTTCAAAAGTTAGTCTTCTATCTAGGTAGACACCCAGGTACCGCACTGTTTGAGCTAACTCAATACGCACACCTGAGAGAGAAATGGATGTCGTGTTATTTGCAGATTTTTGCTTCTGAGCGGTCGCGATGGGGAGCAGCTCAGTCTTATCATTATTTAATTTGAGCTTGTTTATGGTCATCCAGTGCTTAACCGACTCCATTGTCTTCTGCGTCATACTGAGCAGCTGAGGGAACTGAGAAGGGGTCACGGATTGATGAAGTTGTGTATCGTCCGCGTACATGTGACACAACATGTCAAACTGCCTGATCTCTGCACCTAGGGGCTGAATGTACATCGTGAAAAGCACCGGGCCTAGGACCGAGCCCTGGGGTACTCCGAATTCGATATTAGATTTCTTCGAGGTCAAGCCGTTTGAAATAACTGACTGCACCCGATTAGTCAGATACGATCGGAACCAACACTGGACGGTATCAGTGAGACCGAACGTTTGTTACAGACGCTGGAGCAGTATTTGCCGTGGTCGAGCGTATCGAAAGCTGCCGATAAATCGAGTAAAGACAAAATCGATACCTGGCCCTCATCACAAGACGACAGAAGGTCATTTACGACGCGCAACAGGGCTGTCTCGGTAGAGTGATGCACCCTGTATGCTGACTGGAATGGTTCAAACAAATCAAACCGAGTGAGGTGATCCTGGAGTTGGCGGAGAACGACTTTTTCTAAGATTTTAGAAATAAATGGTAGATTTGAGATGGGGCGATAATTTTCCATCACATTTGGGTCAAGATTTGATTTCTTTAATAGTGGAGTGACGATCGCCTCTTTAAAAGATGATGGAACAATACCAGTAGCTAAGGACTGATTTATGATATAAGTGATGATGGGGACTATTTCATCCAGACATTCATACAAAAGCCCTGCTGGAAGAGGGTCAAGCGAACATGACTTTCTTGGGGTATCAGCGAGGATTTTCCTCACATTCGATTCACTGACCTCAACAAATTCACCCATAGAAGAGCCGTTGAATAGTGAGAATTCTGGAGCAGTATCGATGCAACTGTCAAGTTTCGCTCTGATCCTCTTAACTTTTGTAATAAAGTAGTCATTTAGAGCGTCTGGCAGCTCTTCTACAGCAATGTTATTTGGCAGAGATGTAGCCTTGTTTTTACCGGTCAGCTGACCAACAATACGAAATAAGTCCTTGCTTGAGCTGATGCCTGTAATCTGATGACTAACATACTCAGTCCTAGCTGCAAGTACCAAACTCTCGGTTCGTTCGCTGTGGTCAAAAAAGATTTGTCGGTGCACAGTCAAGCCCGACTTCCGCCATTGGTGTTCTACACGTCGCTGCTTCTGCTTAGCGTCCTTAATTTCGGGCGTGAGCCATGTGGCGGAAGGGCGGTCCGTAACTCGCCGTGTGGACAGTGGTGCATGTTAGTCTAAAATGACTCTGAGGCCACTGTTGTAGTCTGTAGCAGGGTCATCTACACCGCACTCAAGGGCTGCGACGTCACTTCTTCTAAAGGCCGCTAGATCTATCTGTCGGAGGTCACGGGATGTTACTGATCACAGAAGGCGTCCTGGCTTCCTCAAGTCAAAGTCAAAGGAGACCGGGAAGTGATCAGAAATAAGTTTGTCCTCAATAATGAGGTTTTGGATCATAGCTGCCCGGTCCTCTCTGACAACCAGCCAATCTAGGATGTGACCTCGCTTCTGCGTCGGGACACTGACAAGCTGAGTCATTCCGTGTGTGTCGAGAGCTGATTTTAGGATCTTCACGTAGCTGTCTGTGGTGGAGTCGAAACTCCACAGTAAACTGACAGATCTTCAACTTATTTTGCTTATTTGGAGGTTATCACACAAACACTCATTTTAAAGCATAAATATTTATATTTCCCAGTTATCATATGTAACGTTTATAATGTAATGCTACTTGGAAACGTGAGCTAATGTATTTTATTTCTTCAGTGCAAGTGATGATTCGCCAATGTAACTATCTCATTCACCTTTACAAACGACTGTCTCTTTCTCCGCCAAGAAGTAACAATGAAAATTACACGGTACTTTATTAAGATATTTGATAAATACACCACAGGGTTCCTTGACATCAGAATTGTTCGAAAATGTATAGTGTAATATGAAAAATATATATCCATACACTTACAAAAATGTATCTAATAATTAATTCATTAAATCCATCTGAAAAATACAACATGTCAACCTTCTCCATTAAAATTATGTCGTTCACTCAAGAAAAAATGAATTCTCCATACACTATAAAAATTAGTTCCTTTTTTCTCATGTTTCTATTCTTTTCCTTCAAATCACTTTGCCTTTGTGCCATGAGAGCAAATGTTCGTGTCCTGTGAAAAAATCCATGTCATATGAATAAGTAACATGGTCTGTTACACACATTCATATACTAAAAAAATAAATATAGAATAACTATAGTATGGTATGACAATCCACATAAGTTCAATATGTTTTATGTTTTTGTCATTTTCTTTATACTCAATTTGTCTTGACCAAAAATCAGCAACAATGTTGTTATTGCCTTTTATTGATTTTATTTCAATTGATAGAGTACTGAAGACTATCTGTTGATCTTGTTATTGGCTATTCTCTTTTTGTTTAGTGCAATTAATGGTTTATGATCTGTTAAGAGATTAAACTTTCTTACTTAGAATTTGATCAAATTTTGAACAAAATCTCAACAAAGAAACCACGGACAAAATAGTGCCTTCATACTAAAATTTGAAGCATATTGAAGAAATTTGACAGGAATTTGATCGTTTGACCTGAGCATTACCCTGTCAGTACATTAATATATTTAAAGTTATTGACATTGTCACAATCTAAAGCTATATAAATGTAAATATTAACTTAAATTTAAATAACATCACTAGGCAATGTTTCAACTTGTGCATTCATTTCGAACATCACTGGACAATTATTCAACTTGTGCTTTCATTTAAAAACCTCACTAGACAAAGATTCAATTAATGCATTCATTTCCAACATCACTAGACAATTGAATAGCACTAATCACTAGTCACATAATTAGACAAGTGACTAACAAACAAATCATTAGTTACACATGACGAGACAATTGATTATTAATCAAATAACTTGTGACACATCACTCTCAAAGTTACTAACAAACAAATACTACAGACATGTGTCTAAGGCTGGAAAGCTCAACAATCAAATCATATTTATTACAACACTAATAAAAATGTACTAAGAACTATATTAATAGTTTTTAGTTAATGGACAAGAGGTGGCTTTGACTGATTGATTGATTTAACAAAAGCACATGAGTAGTAAATTTGAATTTTGTTTATTATTATGATAAGAAGGTTTTCACCTATAGCAAGTAATTAGGGGTGGCGAATTTAAAAAAAACAAAAGTAAGATGGGGGGGGGAGGGATGTCTGATTGAAGCCATTAAATACTTTAAAAAATATTCAATCTTCAAAAGATTGCTATAGTATTTATGACTATTTAAAACAATTTTCAAAGAAGAAATAAAAAAGTCCCACTAAACATGACATTATTTAACACCAAAAACAGTTTGTACCAATTAAAAGTTTATGTTCACATTGTGCTTTCGATTCACCAAGATGATCCATAAGATAAAAAAGAAATCCCAGTGTCAGGGGATAAAAGAACCAAGTGGAGCATGACATAAGTATAACTCTAGAATTATCAATTTTACCATTATCAGAATGTTAGAATTTGAACTTTCTATGTGAGCTCTTTTGAATGATAGCCTGCAAGGCAAAGTTGGGTAATATGTTCCCAAATCAAAGGTTATTAATTTTTATCAATGCTAACAAGTATAAAGGAACTGACCTTACTAGTAAGGTATAAACTAATTTGAAATTTTAAAAATAATTTAACAATCATAGGGTATAAATCTCTGTTACCATAAATTTCATATCAGTTTATAAATATTAAAAGTAGAAAGTATTTTTAATATTTTCTTGTTAATTATTTACACAAAAATAAAACATGCTTTAAAATCAAATTTACAATAACAAAAATTGAATTTATTATAATATTGAACATGATATCCCAGAAGAATTCTCTTTATAAGTATAAAAGTCGTTTTGACTACTTCTATAAAATGTATATTAAAAAGTATTTTAAATATTTTAAAAATTTAAAATTATTTCAGAAAAGTAACAGGTGCACAAATGTAATTATATTAGCTTAAGAATTTAGTGTTAACTAACTGAACACAGATAACATAAAGTCTGAAATAGAGATACTTTAATTTCTCAATTTTGCGAAATACGGTCAAAGGGAAGCAACCATTAAAATAAACAGATGTTTTAAAGACGACAGCGATAACTCCCCATTAATTATACGGTAATTTTGTTTATTCGCTTCAAGAAAGTTAACTCTTGTAACCTTGGTGAAAGATCGTATTAACTTGGTTACTGTTCCTAATTCTTTATGAAAGTATGGGAACTAACTGCTGTCACCTTGACGGACAAAATAATTTTTTGAGTTGCCTCTAATTGAGTACTCTTTTATAACAAACGTTTTTTTTTTAATCAACATAAATTTATTAGCTTTCCTTAGAAAAAGAATTCTTGTATGGTTTGAATACATGTTCCTAAATTATTTTGTTGACTATAAAGATAACTTTGTCAGTATTCAAGATACAAGGCAAACATTGGTAAATTTAAAGGACGAATGCCACTATTTTATCGAATTTCACGAATGTATCCCTAAATCAATCCCTAACCTGAACCCTAAATAGATCCCTATGCCTAACTGTTAGTAACTAACCTGAACCCTAAATTTAAATGGATCCCTCAACCTAACCTAAACTAAACCCTAATTCAGTGCAACTATAATAAACACCCAAAAGACGCCGTGGCATTCATCCTTTCAATTAGCCCAAACATTAGTTGGTTGTTCTGAACTGTTGTGTGTGTGAGGTGGGGGTACTGTGTGACGTCAATTATAGGTATAATTTAATTAAGATTAATTAAATTAAAATCAAGCTATTTAATTTACTAAATTTAGTTTTTTAAAGAACAGAAGTGAGAGGTTTGGATAAAAAAATTATTTAAAATTTTATTGTTGGGTTTGTAAGACAAAAGGAGGTATTGAATGGACTATATGTTTTTGTAAACTTAATTCTTCAGTTTAACTGCAATAATCTACCACTAAAAATGACGTCCTAAAAGCACTGAGTCAAAATGGACCCAGACACACAGCGCCGCCATTCCCACCCGGGTACCATTAGACTCGGCCATATACTTGAGCCAGTTTCCTCCGTAAAGTACCTGGGTGTTACCATTCAAAGAGAGGTCCGCTGGGACGAGCATATTAACAATGTATGTAACCAAGCAAACAAGACCCTAGGGTTCTTAAGGCGAAATCTAAAGATTGGCAACTCCTATGTGAAAGAAAGAGCATATAAAGCCTTTATCCGTCCGATTTTAGATTATGCATCTTCAGTCTGGGACCCATTTACCCAGAAGAGCATTGACAGGTTGGAGGCGGTCCAGCGACGAGCAGCACGTTTTTCCTCTCCCCCATAGACAGCGACGAGGCCATGACAGGCAATTCAGGCTCCTACCAGCAAGAAGCCAGTATAGGAGCTGCTCATTCCTGCCCAAGACAATCAGGGACTGGAACAATCTTTCAAAAGGAACGGTTGAGGCGACAACACTAGACACATTTGTGTCTATTGCCTCCAGCCTTCAAACCCCTAGTGCATGATTTCCTCATCAACACCAGTAACAGAAACATTGCAAATCCCATCTACATGCATAGGAGCCAAAATGATCAATAAATTGATCGTGGGCCCTTAAGATATAGAAGAAGAAGAAGACTCAAGCTATTCGGATGTCATTTGTGGTTGTTTATTTTAGTAAAACTGAAGAAGTAAGTTTACAATCGTATCCCAATCTCTCACTTCTGGTACCCGGGTACAAATAGTCGCAGCCTTTAAAGAATGTCAATGTAAATATATATCTATTCAAACCCTTTCCATCGCAACTGAGTGTAATACACCCGGAGACAGACTGTGATTGCTGGTATCTTGAGTCTCCTTTTTAATAACCTTTCTCATACTCGCCCTCATCCACGAGGTAGTTGGAATTAGCACCTTGGCCTTGGTGGTTGCAATTATATAAAGTATATAATATAAAGCATGCGAAAGTGACTAATTTTTAGGGGCGTTAAAGATTTTTGTCCAGTCCCAAGAATAATTTAATAGAAGGAAAAAACGTCTAAACTGGCTTATGAACATTATTGTTTGGTTGTTATTTATTGATTATTTGAGTCTGTGTAATCCATAAAATTAATTTTAATTTTTGACAATAAATAAATACAGTGGAACCTCTCATAACGAGCATAATTTGTTCCAGAATCTTACTCGTTAAGCGAAACACTCGTTAAACGAAACAATTTTCCCCATACAAACCTTCCCTGTTGGTGCAGTCAACTATTGTTTGTGTTATTTTATCATTAATATTCTGAAAAATTGCTTCAGTGGGAGATAATACGCGATCTATGAAGGGAGTTCGGTTTCAGGTCAATTAAATCATGCCACATATTAAAAAAGAAAAATAACAAAGAGAGTGATATAAGACTATGGGGGTAACCCATCCAGTTGCCAGGAATTACCAGAAACACTTTTTCCCATTATTATAAGTGTACGGTTGTGCTATACCCAGTCACTAGGGACAGGGTCTACTATATGTTATTTGGGAAAGTGTTAAATGATATTTCACCATTTTAGTTTATCTTAAATGCAATTTTTGTTTAGTTTGATTTGCATTAGAAAATTTTGAGGAGAAATAATACCAATTACCAAACCACTGGTAATAGTAATTATTAAATTATCACAAGTAACTAGTACAAGACAAAAATTAGTACACTCAAAATATGGAGGAAAAAGGCTAACTACTTGTAGTACTAACAACTAATTTAATTTTTTTAAAGTAGTTATTTACTGATACTGTAGTCTATTCTAACTTATTAACATTAAGTTCATTGTAGTTATTAGGAAATAACATTAAATGAATAATTACTTGATACATTGCCACTCAAAAAAGCTGGTCTGCATGACTGGGTTGAATAGATTCTTGACTTAATACTAAAGTGATAACAACAATTACTGTCGAAAAATAGTAGGCCTAGAGATCACAATCTTAATTTTATGAGAATATTAAATTAAATTTGTTGTTCAGTACTTCACTTAAAAAATTTCAAGGGCAGTTGAAAGGATTTTCTTTTGACAGTCTTACTAACATATAAAATTTGTAACACTAATGTCACCGAAGAATTAAAAAGTTATAGACAATTATAAATAATAATAACATAAATCATTAAAAATATATCATAAATTGCTAAAGTTTTTAAATCAAACATAAATATTCAGGCCATACAAAAATAGGGGAATAAGTTAAGTGGGAAATATTGTTTAAGGTACATTGAGAGGTACAGTAGTCATGATAAATATTCTTTTGGGTACCGGTACCGTACATTGAGAGCTCCGGTAATGATGAGAAATATTTTTTTGGGTACGTGGAGAGGTACAGTAGTCATGGGAAAATGCAAGACACTGAACTTATTAGTTTTAGAAACATTGACCATTTTTGTGATGGAGAAATGATTTCATAGGACTAGCTTTATACCTTGCCATCTCAAATATATCTGACTTGATTTACATAAGATAAACAAAACTTAGGACTTAGTATATAATTATAATTCATAAAAATATATGGAAATATAGGTCAAAATGCCTTCTTCATTAACATCAGAATGTAAATATTTAATCTAAGGAAATGAGCTAAACCAAGTATGCGAAAATCTGAATAAAAGGATGCAACAAAAAACGAAACGTGTTGACAAGAATACTCCTTCAGTAAACAAACTACAATAAATAAAATATATAATAAAAATAAACATTTAGATTCAATGTGGTATCCTAGAGGACAGCAAGCGGACTGTAAAATAAATCCTTTATCATTAATTTTTGAAGTTTTTTGTTCTGTTTAGTAAGCCCTGGAATCTATAAAACAAAGCTTCAAAATTTAGTAGCCCAAGAGATTATTGAGGCTTACGTCTAGTTAGCCTATCATCTAACCCTTTCAAAGATACAGAATACACAATATAAAACTAGACAAGAAAGTTAATATTTCTCTATTTACAGATTGTTTCTGTCAACACATTGGATGATTGCCTTGTTTCTATCAACACTCTGGATGATTTCCCTGTATCTATCAATACACTGGATGATTTCCCTGTTTCTATCAACACATTGGATGATTTCCTCCAAGAAGTGATCTGATAGAAAACAATTTCTCTTGATTTCATGGTTCATTGACCCAGGTACTGAATATCTATTAAGTAAATAACAAATATAGATAGTAAAATATTTTAGATATTATTCTCAATTTTAATTTTGGTCATCAGAAATGAGATGCATCCACAATTGGGTACAACTGAGATACTACATCCATAATTGGGTACACCTAAGATTCATCTATGATTGTGTAAACCTGAGATACTTCATCCATGATTGGGTACAACTGAGGTACTACAATCATTATTTGGTACCATACAACAGAGACTGAGATGCATTCATGATGGTGTACCACTAAGTGTGACTTAGATGATACATCCATAATTGGCTACCACTGAGATACTACATCCATGATTGGGGTACAATTGATATACATCCATGAGTGAATGCCACTGAGATACTAAATCCATCATTGGGGTAAAAATGATATACATCCATGATTGGGGTACAATTGATATACATCCATGATTAGGGCATCCATGACTAGGTACCACTGAGATACTACATCCATGATTTGGTACAGCTGAGATTCATCTGATTGTGTAACACTGAGATACTGCATCCATGATTGGGTTCCGTACAACTGAGATACATCCATGATTGGGTATAACAGAAATACATCCATGATTGGGTATAACAGAGATACATCCATGATTGGGTACAACTGAGATACATCCATGATTGGGTATAACAGAAATACATCCATGATTGGGTATAACAGAGATACATCCATGATTGGGTACAACTTAGATACATCCATGATTGGGTACCACAAACATTTCTTTTCTCTGTAACACTAACAGAGACACTCCTGAATAGGTCAGTCTTTATCTTTTATTAAGTTAAGACTCCTTGACTTCCAAAATTTCAACATTGGACCACAGATAGTGTTTCCTTCCTGAACATTTGACCACCAGCGGTGCCAATAACATGAACATTTGACCACCAGCTGTGCCAACAACTTGAACTATTATTTTTATTGTTGATAGTTATTGTATGGATGGTTATTGTATGGATGGTTTTACTTAACTGAATAAAGTGCAAACCCCTTCAAGATGTTCAATAAATGTGTGTATGAACTTGTGAACCAATATCTAAATTTTTTTCATGATTTTTTAAAGATTTTATTGAAAATTATAATTGTTTTCTTAAATGTTATAATTTGAATCTCACTTTGTAGCAGACCTGTTTACTATGTACGATTATAAGGTGTAAACATTATATAGACTGTATGTTGTTTTTTTTTACTATAAATATAAGGTATTTAACAATTTTGTGATGATAAGTGTGCGATTTTAAGAGTTTGAGGGTAAACAGGTCTGTTGTAGGCATAAGACTTTGTAGATCTATGTGGTCTAGTATTAGTAAAGGATGTATATTGTGTTGGTCATCAAATGTACCTGGTGTAGTTTTAAAGGTACATTCACACTGCAGATTTGTTACATGGATTCTCAAATTTCTGTGACTACAAGCTGGCAAGTTTCTGCTGGCAAGTTACATAAACAGTCCCATTATATTTTGTCCAGTGCTCAACAAATCTTGTTTAAAAGGCAAGAATCCTAGTAACTATTCGGTAGTGTGAACATACTTTTAAGACTTTGAACATATACCATTGTAAATATGTTGTCTAGAATCAGTTATGGATGTGTGATATTGTATATTGCTGGTCATCAAATGATGAGACTCCAATTGTGCACAAATACGGTTTAATTATTTGGCGACAAGCAATAAAACAATAACAGGGGCAATGCAGGGTTATGATGTCAAAGTCCCCCATGTGATAAACATACAAATGTCTATTGTACAAAAACTAAACACCATCCATGTGAATTCATTGTAAATATTTTTTTTGCGAGATCTTAAGATGATGGTGGTTTTAGACAAATAGCAAATGTTAATAAATAATGGATTGATTTGTATTTTACAGGAAAAGTATGAAATCCAGGCATTCTATAGATTGACTGTTGAGATATCCAGCAGTATTGTCTATAGCTTTAGTGCCTGGAGTTTTTATAAACATTGAAATTCAAGTAGATTTTATAGAATGCCAGGATTTCACACTTTTCCTGTAACATGTGTAATTGGAGGGCTTGGTGGAATAAGGTGCCTACATTTTTTAGGTAGCTTGGATTTCACCAAGTTGGATTTCACCAAGTCCTTAAGTTACCAAACAAGTCACCATCAATTTTAACATGTTGCTTTTGTAAAGATAACTCACTGTATATCACCAGGAGTATTCATGTTTTCATCTCTTTGGAGATCGTCTCGCGGGGAGAATTTTTGTTTTTCTCCCCCTAAAATAAAGAGCATTCATGTTTTCATTTTCTTTTTTTCCATTAAAAAATTTTTTTAAAACTTCAAATGT
Organism: Lymnaea stagnalis; assembly: GCA_964033795.1. NCBI lineage: Eukaryota > Metazoa > Mollusca > Gastropoda > Lymnaeidae > Lymnaea > Lymnaea stagnalis. The sequence continues at coordinate 13,560 of CAXITT010001085.1, read as the reverse complement.
TTTTCTTTCTTTTATTTTCAACATTAAATATCTTCTTTTTCTCTCACATACAATTAGTTAAGCGCCATCTATTTATTGAAGCAATGTACATATCTTCTCTTTGCCTCACATACATAATAAGCACCATCTATTTATTAAAGCAATGTCAGATATTAACTTGTCTTCATACTCTTTGCCTTGAATTGCTCGGCGCCAACTGAAGAAGATTTGAGTCTTCCCTCATAGTTTTTGTCTTCAATCCTTGAACGCCATCTGAAAGTAAAAGAAAATATTTATCAACTAAGATTTGTTATCGGTAAAATAACATCTCCTTATCTATGCCCATCTTTCCCAAATGGATAAATCATTAATTGCTACCATACTTAAAGCTATAAGAACGAATTGGTTTAAATCTATGATAGGCATTTTCAAGCATATGAAGGGCTCCAGGGAAAAACCAGTGATGTCAGGTTTTGATAAAATTTAATTTAAAGTTTGAAAATTCCTCATAAAAGTATGAAAATATCAAGATGTCTACATATTTATTTATTGACTAAGCTGCTTTTTCAGTTGGACCTATGTATCTTATTAAATGGAATGTAGCCACAAGGGAGATAACATAGAAATTTTGAAAAACTGACATCACTGGTTTTTCCCTTGAACCCTTCATATGTTTAATCACATTTATCCTTACATCTCTTCTTTTTGTTACGTCGCTAAATACAGCGAAATTAAAATAAATATTTTTTTTAGCTCAAGTTACATTATTTATAATAATTAAATGAGAACTTCATTTAAATTGGCAAATCACAAGCTTTTCAATTTCCTGCAGTGACTTTACTGATAATATCCCTCACCAATAACAGTTTATGGGTTCATATGCTAAACTCATTTCTAATACTACTTATAAAGTCTGATACATATCTACAATCACAGGATAACCAATGATCCCTTTACATTAGAAAATATGGTCATTCAATCAGATGATTTTATCAGTCATGCACAACTTTTTAACTCTCGTAAAATAACCAAAGATAGAATATAAATACATTTGGATTATACTTCATTAACATGAGCAGTGGTAATATCAGATCAACTTTGGCTTTCTTGGGAACTTTTTTCTCCCATGAGTTTAATAGGTTTACTGTCGGTTTTGTTAGGTTCCAAGTTTCACTTCGCTTATATCTTTTTACTTTTGAAAATTTTCTAACTACTGAAGTATGCCCTATTTCCTGCCGATATTCTTTCTTTTATTTCTGTTAGTAATTCATTTCTTTCATTTCATAAAGATCCTAGGTATTTGAATTGATTTACTTTTTCAAAAGTGTGTCTTTTAATTTTAATGACTTCATGACTTCCAACACTGCTTATAGTGATTTTATGCTCGAAGCATTATCATAGCGAGGGTGAACTTGGGTGCTTTAATTTTATTTGAGTTAATTTTTAAACTAGAAATTCGATAGCTAATCCATTTTATAAAGGCTTCTGATATATCTTTCCTACTTTTCCCTTACAGTGCTGACAAAGTCATAAGCATATGCAAGATACTAAAGGGGTTGATTGTAGAGAGCGGGTCTTGGGTTTTCCTCAGATGTCAATATGTATGCTTCCCAGGGCTTACCTAAGACTATCAGAAAACACACATACTCTACAGTTATGAGGAACAGTATTAAAGAGTTGTAGCATTAGGAAAGTTGAGAACCACTTTTATAACTCTATCCAATTTTAGATTAAATAGCATGTATCACAGTGCGTCTCCTTGCTTAGGCCTCGTCTAATCTGAAATTCCTTTGAATATTCTCCCTGAACCTCGTAAGCCAACGCTTTTCAGTTATTTTATGTATCAGTCTTATAAAGACTTAAAGATATTTTCTTTTCTGGTTCTGGTTGTGTTCGTTGCATCCATGTACTCGCATCTGTACAACGGTTGGGGGTATGATGCCAGGGCAGCCTTGAAACTTTCGACGGATGTCGAGTTCACAGTGGCATTGTCCAGGTGGTTCCATGCTATTATTGTGCTGGGAAGAAAGATTGTTTATACTGCACTGTTGAGCCTGCACTGTTGTGCACTGAGGCACTTTGAAGCATTTGCTAATGTTTCGGGTGTAATTGTTTATGGGATTGTCAGTGGTGAAGTCAGTGTTTAGTGAGCGTTTTGCTCTGATCAGTCTACCCGGCTTCTGTGGGGTGAAGTACGTGCCTGCTGGAATGGCCGGCACCAGTCCCATGATCACTTTATATAAGAATGTCAGGCGGAGTCCCTCTCGTCTGTCTTTAATGGCGGGGGGAGGGGGGGGGTGTCAAATCTTTTTAAGAGGCCAGTGACGAAGTCAGAAGTGGTGGATTTGTAGTCTCGAGCGATAAAACGCACCCGGTACGTTGAATTCGCTCCAGCTTGTCCATGTCTTGCTTAAGGTGTGGGTCCCAGATGATCGCACCATATTCTAGTAGTGGATGGACAAGTGAGAGATATGCATTTCGTTTGCAGGAAGTTGGGCAGTGGCGCAAATTTCTTCGGATGAAACCAAGGGTGGAGTTGGCTTTTTTTTTAAATTTTGTTTATATGGGGTGACCATTTTAAGTTATTTGATGCTTGTTGGAGAATTGTCTCGTTTAGTGAGTACATATAGGTTGATGTTTTTTCTTCTTGAGATGGTCATTGTGTAGCATTTGGTTTCATTAAATTTCATGCCCCAATTGTCCGCTCAATTCATAAGGCACTTCAAATCTGTTTGCAGGTGGTTGTGGTCATCGTAGCTGTTTATCTCTCTGTAGACAAGACAGTCATCTGCAAACAGCCTCACTTAAGATGTTTATGTGACAGAGGAAGAGAAGGGGGCCCAGCACTGTGCCTTGTGGAACTCATGAGTCTATGGTAGCTTTCCCTAATTGGACACCGTCTACCACTACTTACATGGTACGTTGTGTTAGGAATGTTGAGAGCCAGGTGTGAAGGTTGCCGGTAATGCCGTAGTGGTGGAGCTTATGTAGAAGAAGGCTGTGTGGAATGTGTGTCGAAGGGCTTTGACAAGTCGAGAATAGCCATGTCAACCTGGTTTTGATCCTGTCATATGCCAAAAGAGTTGATGCACTGGGATATTATGTTTATTACATTTCTCTAATAGGCATCCGATCAGTCATTGATCTGTTTTGTCTGAATCCACATTGGAAGTCACCTAGTATTTCTTCAGTGAAAGGCTGTAGCCTTTTGGCAACTACTTTTGTCAGTATTTTGTATGTAACATTTAATAGGGAAATTCCTTTGTAGTTTGTGCACTGAAGTTTGGAAGCTTTCTTGTGTAGTGGGGTTATTTGTGCCTTTCTCTTGGAATTTTCTCTTCTTGACAAATTTTAGTTCTGCTGTGATGAGATCTTCTCCAGGGGCTTTGTGGGTTTTCATAGAATTGATTACGTCTGAAGTTTCTTCTAGAGTTGACTAGTTTATTAAAGGGTCTGGTCCTCCATATGGTGGTTGATAATCTTCATCTTGTCTATTGACTGCACTTATTATGTCCTCAAAATTTCCATTCTGGCTCTCACACATTTGTGGTCTGGCTTGGTATCCATTCTTTTCATCTTTATGTACATTGCTCTGATGTTTCCCTCCCTTCATTAAGTCTTTTTCATTTAGCTTTTTCCCCCATGTCCTCTTTTTCGTCCTACACATTTTTATGGCTTTCCTCTGGCTTTGTTCCTTTCTTCAACAGTCTGTCTGCATTCATGATCAAATCAGCCTACTCTATTGTTTGATTGCTGCAATTCTCCTACTTTTTCTGATTTTCTGATGTTTTCACAGCATTTTTTTTTACCCGATCCCACTGTTCATTTATGTTGTTTTCCCTGTTCCTCCTGTGATGCTTCTACTTGTTACATCATTTTTGGAAAGTTTTTGGTAATCACTTTTCTCTTTGATTTTGGCCACTGTGAATAATGCTTATTCTCTGCTTATATTTAACCCTTACAAGTAGATGGTCAGAGTCTGCATCTGCTCCTTGATAGCTTCTTACATCTAGTATGTCTAGTCTGATCCTTAAAATGATTGATTAAAACATGGGTAATTCAATCTGGTGAGTTCCAAGTATATTTTTTTGAGTGGAAACTTGGTGCTGCTAACTGACATCTCTTTTACTGAAGCAAAGTCTGAGCCGGATCCCATTGTCATTGGATTCTTTATGCAGACTTTACCTTGCCAATAGTTGGCATTGAAGTCATCACTCACTATTTTAATATCATGTCGTGGTGCCTCTTTGTAGATCTTTTCCAGTGTCTCATAAAAGGATTCTTTTCCCCAACCTTCCATATCTTTGATGGGAGCATGAATGTTAATAAATGTTAGATTAAGCATTTTTCCTCGCAAAGAGCACAATCTTTCATTCACAGATATACTGCAGTTGGGAATCAAAGCATGGCAATATAAAAGCATCAGTTCTGAGTGGAATGAAGTTTAGGGATTGCCAGAGTTACAGGGATGGATGGGACAAGACCATAAAAATGACTGTTACATCGATAGATAATAATACTAGCAGGCTACGGTGACCATGGTGACTGTCGTGAAACTTTTCAGATATTATAATTAAAAGGTTATCCTCTAAATCAGTGGTTCTTAACCTGTGGGTCCCGACCCCCTTGCGCGGCCCTTTCATGGGGGTTGCCTAAGACCATTGGAAAACACACATTTTCGATGCCGATGGTCTTAGAAACCGATTGATTTGGTCCCGGCTAAAAAACCAGAAATGTCAGAAATTTTCATGATGATTGGAGAAGAATTTGTTTCGAAGCTGAGTGCAATTTCCGTAACTAACGACACTGTCCGTAGAAAAACAGATGACATGTCTGTTGATATTCTTGATCAGGTAATCCAGGAAATTAAATCTGCTCCACTTCCAATATTTAGTATCCAGCTTGATGAATCTACAGACGTTGCAAAATGTTCACAGTTACTAGTTTATGTGAGGTATATTAATGATGGTGACTGTAAGATGAGTTTGACAGTTGGTTTATTTCTGAAAGATCATAATATCTCTTGGAAAAGGTTTGGGTTGTTTGCAAAGATGGTGCTCCAGCTATGGGATATTGATATGGATTCAACGTCTAATACTGAATGAGTCACAAAAAGTCATTGGGACTTACTGATTGATTAATCGGCAAATATTAGCTACGAAGAAGCTGTCACAAGAGTTAAAAGAAGTAACGAAAAGTGTCGTAACTTCTGTCAATTTTGTAAAGACAAGCACTTTAAACATTCGACTGTGCAACGAGCTGATGCGTCGAACAATGCTCTGCTATTTCACACCGAAATGAGATGGTTTTTGAGCTTCGTGAAGAACTCAAAACTTTTTTAAATCAGAAAGCAAGAACGCAGTTAGAAGCTATTTTTAGTGATAAAAGTGAACTGCAGAAAATAAAAAAAATTGGATGAAAATAAAATGTATACGTTGTCCATATTATCTTGTTTCATGACCCCATTTGCACTTGCCAGAAGTCCATTCACAGTCAAAGTTGAAGATTTTCCTGAATCGCGGTAATTTCCACAAAAAATGCTCAGTACAGGATTTTCCTGGATTGACAGCGATACAGCAAGAAATGATTTCTCTACAAAGCCAGTTACAAAATTCTGGATCAAGTATTTGCAGTCATACCCTTTTCTGTTGCGCTTTCCTCTTTCTTTAAAACAACATATCTTCGTGAAACAGGGTTTTCCAGCTTGTTGGTAATCAAGCCTAAAGATAGAAGTAGACTTGTGTAAGATCATCTTCGTTGTGCTCATGCAAAGACTGTTCTGAGCATTTCTGATCAGGTAAGAAAGAAACAATCTAAACCTTGGCACTGATGTTGGCTTTTAGCATACTGTCGCAAAATGTAGCAAAGTAGTTTACTGTTGTTAAATTAAGACTACACCATGCTTCAAGACAAAATTTCATTTCTTTGTAATCAGAAATTAATATTTCACAATATATTGTTTTTTGTGATTAATGCTTAAATTATGTTCAATTTGTAACAATGAAAATGAATTCTGCATATCAGACATTTACATTACGATTCATAACAGTTATGAAGTAACACTGAAAATAATAAACTTTATAAAGGGATCGCGGCATTAGAAAGGTTGAGAACCACTGCTCTAAATAATTATATTTTTTTATAATGACTATGAAATTTGATTCATCTTTTAATTTGATAAATACAGATAACAATGACTATTGCTCATTTCATTATATTTCATAAAATCTTAAATAATAATTACTATTGCTCATTTTATATTTACTATTTTTGTTTAAGCCCAAGTTTTCACTAAAGTAGTATAGTCGACCGATTGTTATGCTGGTAAAGGTATTTTTTTCCAAATATTTTGCTGTATTAATGTTGAACATTTCCTATACATTTACTATTTGCTATACCCAGGTGGCCCAACTTATCACGCTCATTCATTTCATAGTAAAATTTCACATACCTTATTGTCCAAAGTTGTCATTTAATGGACTGATTTCTATGAGATGGAAGATCATTTGAACATGTCTTGTTGAGGTGTGGTTTCTCTCGACTATTCATCTAGTGATTGCTCTTGAAATTTCATTCCTGTTGAAGAATGATAACAGCTCATGATGAAGGAATGCTTGATAAATTTAGCATGTGTATTAGTATCAGAGGGTAGCGAAGGGGGGGCAGGGGGGACAGATGTCCCGGGGCGCCAAAATGTGCTTTGATATTATTTTATTGATAAAAATAACGGCTTTGAGAGTTGAAAAAAAGAAAAGGGGGCACTTTAAAATGAACCTTATCCCTGGTCCCAATTCTTGTCCCCGGGCGCCAAACATCCTCGCTACGCCTCTGATTAGTATCATTTCGAACTCTTTTTACCCATCAAAATTTACTTCACATTTAACACACTAGCACAGTGGTTCTCAAACTTATTCAAATAAAGTTAAACTTTAAGCAAAGGAGGGCTGTTAGTTTTGACCAATGATTATAATTATTGTTAAGATATTGTACAACCCCCACCACTTACAGCAGTTCTTCACAACCATTTTTGACCCACTCCCCATCTCAACACCCAAAAAGGTTTCATATCACCACCTCCCATATTCCCTTATAGAAAAAGCATTAAAAAAGTATCGGGTACTTCAAATTTGAGGCATGCTAAGTGTAGTGACCTTGAAAAAGGCTCCCATCTAACATTAATTAAATGCTTTCCCCCCCAAACATTTCCAAACCCTTTTCATAATAACAGTAAATAAGTTTTGTTAAGATTTTTCATTTCTGCTCAACTAATAGTGTGATATCTACTTCTTAGCCCTATTATTAGCTTTCATGGAAGTGTAAAATTCGTAAATGGTTATAAAAAATAGAATGCATTATCTATTTGTTTTAACTTAAACTAATTTGTATTTATAAAATTATTGTTATATTATTATTTTTCAGTTAGCCCAATGTCAAATGTAAACAATGCTGTAGCCATGGATATTGTTTTGTAGACAATCAGCGGAGTTCCCTTTTCAATGAAAAGTTGAATTAAAAGTAATTGAGGCAGATTGTTTTCTATTTTGATGTCTTTTTATTTAGATTGTAAATTTTGTGTTTGAGCTAAATTAATTAAATTTAAATATATTTTGACAGCATCTATGATGGGCAGGTGTCGATGAGTATGATTATGATGACTGTGGGACTCAAAGTGGATTTAGACCAGACATAAAAAGCATACTGCTTAATAATGAATGTTTAAACAAGAGAGATATAAGGAGGTTTCAAAAGCAAATAGACTTTTTCAAACTAATTTACTGCAAATTGGGTTGCATATATTTGTTTGTACGCAATGTGCAGGACAATGAACCAAAGAAACTTTGTTTTATAAAATTGGTATAACATCATTGAAGAGTTTTATCAACTAAGAGGATTTATTAAGAATACATTACTTATTTAACTACTAATTTCACAAGACTGTGGTCCAGGGAATCCTTATTTGATGAAATATGACTAAGGACAGATTCATGGCCATACTGAGTTTCCAAAAAGTTTCTGATACTGAAAATAAAGGAGACAAGCTGTGAAAAATTGGGAGACTCTTAAGTTCCTTAATGCAAAATGAAAAGAACTGTATCAGCATCATGAAAATGTAGCAATTAATGAACACTTTTGGAAACATAGGACATTATGACATTTAGGCTGCGTTCTCTCCCCTGTACTGTATACAATATATACCAATGTTATTCAAAGCTCAAGTGACACTGTTCCAATCTTAAAATTTGCTGATGATGCCACCATCATTGGCTTACTATCTGAACGAGAAGGCTTATGCCGCAACTTAGTAACAAACTTTATCAATTGGTGCGATGACAATTTTCTCCCGCTGAATGTCTCAAAAACAAAGGAAAGGTTGTTGATTTCAAGAGGGAGGAACACCAGATTACAGATCTCGACATAAAAAATCAAAGTGGAGAGAAAGTAGATGCATATAAGTACTTAGGTGTCACCATTAATAATAAGCTAACATGGCAGGAGCACGGCCAAATGCTGTATAAGAAATTCAGAAAGACTCTTCTTCCTCAAAAAACTGTACAATTTCGGCGTAAACTTATTCTACAGTTCAACAATTGGAAGCCTGCTCAATTTCAGTATTACCTGCTGGTGTGGGAATTCAACGTCTGATATTAAACACCACATAAACCAACTTATCAAGAAAGCTAGGAACATAACACAAACTAAACATCTTTCACTGGAAGAACTATTTGAAGAAAGATATTGTAAAATTAAACACATTTTGGATGATACATCCCACCCTCTTCATCACAGATACTTAGGATTGGCCTGTTCGGTACGAATTCTTTCCATCACGGCAAGGACTGAAAAATACAAAAATTCTTTTGTTCCCTAATCTGTACGAATTTACCAGCGTGCTCCCCCTTAAGTCACAAATCTTAATAAGAACTAATAAATCCCTGATATGGCTAAGAGAACTCACTGAATGGCTGCTAGTGAAAAATTTATTACAAATGTCCTGTGTTCAAATTGTTTTTTATATGTGCTGAAATTGTACAATGCAATCATAAAACATTTCCATTTGTTTGGATCAATAACAGAATCTTATCTTTGACGATGTACCGGTTACTTTAAAGTCTGACATTTTTACATGTGCGCTGCAACATGACAATAACGAACAAAATTTAAATTGTATTTCCAAAACAAGGGTAAAAGGGTCAGAGTATATATCAGATCCTTTGTTTGTGAAACATTTCTATGTTCTAATAAAGAAAGAAATTGTTTTCAAGAATGTATATGCATCATCTGGATGACCAATTAGATAATCTGATCGATATCTCTGATATAAAATAAAAATGTACCCTTTTTCTTAGCTTTTATTTTTTATTTAATTCTTACTAATAATTTTTAAGTGATTATTACATGCATATGTATGAAAATTATTTTACTTTAAATTATAATTGTGACTTTTTGTGACATTATTTCCTTGATTGATACGTTGTCCACCAAGTGAGTCTATTCTTTTGAAAAATGAATATTTGTTGTAGTATTAGTAGTATTGAGTATATGGTAATAAAATATAAATTTAACTAATATAATTGGAAACAATTTTTTCTTCTTCCTTCTTTGTAAAGCTGTGATGCTATGTTTTTTGTCGACTCAAAAATGTTTTGTTTTGCCTAAAAATAATAATAAATAAATTTTGGAAAGTATATTTTGAACAAACACCTAATATCAATTAAAGAGCATCACCTAATATCAATATAAGAGCATGCAATTACCTTTAGCTACAAAATTACACCTATGAGACACTTTGATAGTTAGTTGTAATATCAACAAATTGAAAAATCTGCCGTTTTTTGAGAGTTAATAACTGCAGTAACTACAGTAAATTAAGATTTAGAAGATGCTCAAACTGAATGATTATTCCTGAGGAATTATAATTTTGTAGGCTTACATAATTAATCTATTCTTAAACATCTCTTTGGTTAATGGAATTGTTTTCCAATGTGGGGCGTACAACTCACCTTATGTACACACCCCACATTATGCATACACATCACAAGGTGACACCCAACTTGGTGCAGTTTGAAGATTAGAGAGAGCGAGACAAGCAAAAAAATATTAAAAATGGTAGCAATCAGGTTGGGTAAAAGGAACTGAGCAAACCTGAAAAAAGATGCATTGTTACACTGCATCCCCTTTTCAGAAAATTAAAAAATATAGTCGTGTTGTTTACTAAGGCTGGCTAAACACACCCCCCTCCCCTAGGCCCAGATTAAACAAGATTTTTGGAAATACATGGGAGTGCTGTGAAAAAGTTTTAAAAGAAATTTAAGCTATAGCGTTTTATATGTTTTACAAAGGCAAATGTATATAATGGACAGTGACGACCAGCACAAACGGTAAACAACTTCTTTAAATCACTACAGTCTAAACTTTAACATGTCTTTAGGTTTTCATTCTAAAATATAGCCTATACTATAATAACGGAAGATAAAAATGTTTTAATTATCACATTTTTTATAAAATAAAATAGCTTTCAATTAAGACATGGATTTGTTTATTCATGCATACAGCACAACTAGCAGCATTTATTAGGAATCCTATCAGTGATCAGCATTATAGATAAGGAACTGATCACAGAAAAGGTACTAGAAGGACACAACAATTTGAAGGGATACCATATGGCTTTTATGGTGGAGCCAATGAGGATTACAAACTTGGTGGAGCCAATGAGGATTACAAACTACCACAAGAACTGTACCCTTTGGGCAGCCAACTATGAAACAAAAAGCGTGATCTTTACCATGAAAAATAATAAAGCCCCAGGAACCGACCTTATCACTGTGGAACTTATAAAACTAAGTGAAAACGAACTGCATAGACAAATATAGAGCTTCATATCAAGAATTTGGCAGGAAGAAGAGAAATGCCAAATAAAAAGGGGTACTGCGCTCAATTCACATGAGAGGATCTAAACTGGAATGCTCAAATTACAGAGGAATCTTCCTAATTAATGTAACCTACAAAATCATCAACAAATTAATAGCAAGAAAACTGAAAAGGTTTACTGAACATATTCTAGGTGACTATCAATTTGAATTCAGACAGAATAGACCCACCACAGATCATATTTTGACCACCAGATGTCTCCAGAAGAAATGCTAAGAATACAACATCCCCATACACCAACCATATGTGGACTACACAACAGCTTAGACAGGAAATATCTGCAAAGTGCACTATAGAAACTTGGAGTTTCTAACAAACTTACCTGGTTTATACATGACGATGGCTACCTCCAAAAAAGAATCAAAGTACAGGAAGAGTACTTGAGGAACTTTCATATTAATCAGGGCCACTGAGTCAAGGACACTCACTGGCATGTATCCTATTTAACATCCCTTTAGAAAGCGTTATGAGAAACATGCATGTGCGCACCAAATGAACTATCACAAACAACTTCCAGAGAAACATACATGTGAGCACAGGATGAACTATCACAAACAACGTATCAGAATCTCAACCATCAGGACACCAACCAACTTTAAAAAGCCCAACCAGTGCAGTACCTGGCATATGCAGACAACATAGCTTTACCGGGGAGAAGCAGCATTGATATAATTTAAGCATTCCATGAATTAGAAGAGTTACCTCTAAAGGTAAATGAAGCGAATACAAAGTGTATGTTAATGTCACGTATCAGACACACAGGTGACAAAATCAAAGTAAACAAGCACACCAGAGAGAGAGTGAGTGAGCGAGAGAGACAGATGAAATAATGACAGAGATGAAAGAAAGGATAAAAGCAGGCCATTCTTCTTATTTCGGCCTACACGAGCTACAACTAGGAAGCAGAAATCTCTCAAGGAAAACTATGATGGCCCTATACACAACTTTTATTATCATAAGACCAGTGGTAATGCAAAACAGCCAGACAAAAGAAGAGAACCTGTTCAATACCTGGAAAATCCTCAGAAAAATATACAGTCCAGTGTTAGATAATGATGGATGGGTATATATATCCCCTGGGGCTCTGGTTGACAAGTTTGTAGTGGCTTGCTGGCTAAAGAGGTGCTGCCCCCTAGCGCTAGACTGGGACCAAAACCACCATTATTGCGTGAGCCTGTGCTGGCAGACAAAGAGCGTGCATAGTATCTGCCGAAAATGGAAGCACTTAAAGGGCTACCAGCTGTGGAAAATCTGCAGCTGGAAATAAAACGGCAGAAACAGGGTAGGGAGCATGATTACATGTTGCCCTTTAAGGATACGAGGCATGAGGTGGGTAGTGGCAACTCATGCCAATGGTTCTATTTACATAGCAGTTAAAGTAGTTGTACCTAGGCAACCGTTTCGTCCCAGCTGCTTCGTAAATTAGTTTCAAGGTAGAAACCCACTGTAGAAATCTGTATCCAACGGCGTCGGGCGTTCCCAGGGATGGGCAGGGTAAGATTTTAGGATGTAAATACACCATCCCGACTCCTGATGCTGTGAGAGAAGCGTCACCGGCCTACCGGATGTCCTTGTGCTGGGGTGACCTCCACTGGTAGTCAATGGAGTGAGTGCGGGCTGGGGCTGTCCTGGCAAAGGGAAATCTCCAACGTTCCGCTTCCCAGCCCGATAACTCAGGCTTGGGGAGTGAGGGTGTGTGTGCTTTGGGGAGGGCATAAAGAGCTAATGTACTAGCTCGACAGCCCGCTGATGCAATTTCCTAATGAACATTTTCAGTACCGGAACCATCCGTAGTTGCTGCAATTTAAAGGTGCAGGCTGCTTTGGGCAAGAAACCTTGAGAGGATATTAGATTGTAGAGCAGCAAAAGTGATCTACAGACAGAAGCCTAGGGGTTAACGGCTCATCCGTCGACCAAGACTGATATGGATTGAGTTGTAAAGGACTAAAATCACCTGGAAGTGTAAAGTCATGGATCAGCTTAAAAGGGAGGATGTTGTAGAGCAGACCAGGCCCCTATGATGGGCTGTAGCACCTATGATGATGATGTCTGAATGGAAGGATGTGGTGAAACAGGCCAGGGCCCTACTAATGATCAGCATTAACAAATTGATCTGTTTATCTATCTCTATTTCTCCCATTTAGCGGCATACTTATTATTATAATTATTTAATTTGAATTTTTGGATGATGTTTAAGAATGATCAACACATAATTAAGTCTAGACATGGCTATCAATCAAAAATCAGCATGTACTGTAGATCCCTATTCAAAGGCCTATTTACACAAAAAAAATTTCAATGGTATAAGTGGGCCTTTGAGTCGGTCACAGGAGGTTTTCACCAGGTACATTGATTCTATTATAGAAAACAATAAGATTGTGTCTGTGTGTGAGCATATGACTGATTCTGTTCAGTGTGGTTACGGTATATATATGTAGAAAAGTGAAGTGTCGCTGTTATACATAATACTGAATGTTTAATAGTTTTAAGTCTTTCTAATAAGCAATTATTTTTAAGGTTTCGAAGAAAACCTTTAAAATAATTTCCCAGCCAAAACTGAAAGAGTACACTAATAAGCAGATTACACACTTTTCAGGGTTTTCCTGGCCAAAACTAAGATTGTGGTTGGCTTATGATCCATTGGGAATAAAT